>JARWLC010000012.1:87520257-87700257 GCA_033318265.1 Phyllotis vaccarum
GCAACAGCTGGGGACAGACACAGGAAAGCCACCAGAGGACTTCGGATATGCCTTAAGCTCACACAACAGCCAACTCGGTTCAAGGCTGGTAACCAGTATGGAGGAAACACAGAGTGGCCTATGACCAGACAGATGTAAACAGATCTAGCAGAAAAGGCAATCCAATAGCCAAGCTCAGTAATAGTTTTAGCTGGGTATGGTGACATATGCTTGTAGTATCGGCACTTGGGAGGGAGAGGGAAGAGAATATTAAGGTTGAAGCCAAGCTGCTCCACATAGCAAGACCTTGCTTCAAACAAACAAGCAAATTTACTGTGTCCATTCTTTTTGTTGTGCTGGGGGATTGAGGCTGAGCTTTATAGATGCTCGGCAAGTGCTTGCCGTTGAATTATACACTCAGCAGAATGTATATGCATGCATGCGCATGCGTGTGTGTTATTACTATTTTACATTAAGTTTATATTCCGTTTTAACCTTGTGGACACATATGTGGACACCAGAGGACTACCTGAAGAAGACAGCTCTCTCTTTTCTCCATGGAGGTCCCAGGGGTTGAACTCAGGTTGTCAAGCTGGGCTGCAGGTGCCTTTACCCACTGAGCTATCTTGCAGGCCCTTATTGTTTTGTCTTTTAAAGGCAGGCTAACTATATCACCCAAGCTAGTTTCAAGTTTCCGAGTTCATACTTATAATTCCAGCTCTTGGGAGGCTGACGGGAAAGGAGCAATACAAGTTCCAGGCCAGGAGTTCGAGGCTGTCCTCAGACAATCACCAGGGCCCCAGTCAATCACTCATGTGACACAAGGTTGCCCGGGTACAGGGCAGGATCTGGCCTCTTTGTAAATTTTTATTGTTGTTGTTATTCAAGACAGGGTCTCACTTTGTAGCCCTACCTGGTCTGGACCTCACTATACAGAGGAGACTGACCTTGAACTTACAGAGATCCACCAGGTTCTGCCTCCCAAGGGCACTTTGCAAAATTTTGTCACTATAATCTACTTTGGGCATTAATTTTAATTTTCTAAAACTGTTGTGTTAAAATATTATTTATTAGGGAAGAGATGGAAGGCAACAAGATGGTTTAAGAGAAAATGGCTCCCAAAGGGAGTGGCATTATGAGGAGGTGTGGCCTTATTGAAATGGGTGTGGCCTTGTTGGAGGAAGTATGTCGAGGTGAGAATGGGCTTCGAGGCCTTCTAAGCTCAAGCTACTCCCAGTGTCAGAGACCACTTTCTGTTGCCTGCAAGATGTAGGACTCTCCGCTCTAGCTCCAGCACCATATCTGACTGTATGCAGCCATACTCCCCAACATGATAATATGGACTGAACCTCTAAACTGTAAGCCACCACCTTAATCAAATGTTTCCTTCCTAAGAGTTGCTATGGTCATGTGCCTCTTCACAGCAATAGAAACCCTAAGACAGGAGAGAACCTGAATTTTTCAAGTTGTCCTCTGACCTCCCTATACATCCCTTGCCTCACCCCCACTCCGGGTTTGCCTTTTCAGACTCTTCTATAATCTCAGTATCTCTATCTGCCCCCGCCCGCCTGCCTGCTTATTCTTACTTTCCTAGATATCTGCCCAAGACAAATACATCCTGTGCACAATGGCAGGATTATCCATGGGGTTCGGCCTTCTGTTGGGACACAGGCTGTTTGACTTACTGCATCTGGTGAGTACCCGATAAGTATGTGTTGACTAAGCCTGCCTCCTTGGTCTGATTGAGTGCTCTAACCCTGGGTCTTCCTCTGCTGCAGCCTGGGGTGTGAGAGTAAAGAAGTACAGAGTCAGATCTTGGTGGAAAACCAAGCCCTGGTCAAGGAGCTCCAGATTCACATCCAAGCCTGTCCTCACAGCAGACTGGAGGATGGAGTCTGGAACTAGCCTGGGCTATGTTACAACCTGCCACAAACAGATGAACAATCTATGAGCTTCCTAGTGCTTTGGTAACAAGTCACCCCGATCTGAGAACTGTGGAGGCTGGAGATTCAAAAACAAAAGTGACAGACAGTCTCCTCCTTCTCCTCTGAGACTCTAGAAAATGCGATTCCAAAACTCTCTGAAGAGGCCATGTCTATATTAAGGACTGTAGACTTGGCTTTGACCATGTATGGCTGACTTGAGCATCATGATTATGGAGAAATGGAATGTTTATCAAGGGCCCAGTTATCTTAATAGCTTCTTACTACCAACCTCAGTATCTGATCAAACCTGCACGAGACTTTTAGATAACACTCTTGGAATGCGGTGTTAAACTTGGCTCGGCTCTGGCCCTCAGCAGCCCACAAGCTAAGGATGCCATGAGATAACATCTGGGTTTTGTTGCTTTATTTTGCAGTGAAGGTAATGAACCCAGAACCTTGAGTACTGCAGACTAGGTTCCAGCAAGTGCCACATCCCTGCCCCTCAGATACCATCGAGTCCTGTGGAAAAGATTTCCTGCTTTTGCTGTAGCTTCTTAGGCTCCAATCAAGTACCTGGAGAATTCTTCCATAACAGCAGAGCATGTCAGTCAGGACATGATTACTGATACTTGGCTCAGAGAAAACACTTTTATTTCCTTGAGGCAAAGGTGTTGTTTTTACACCGACAAGAAGAATCTGGGATGGGAATAAATCTGTCATTTCAGCACTTAGGAAGGTGAGGCAGGAGAATCAGGAGATCAAGGCTAGCCTGGGCTACATTTAAAGTTCCAGTTTAGGTTGTATATAGAAACCCTATTTTTTCCTTTTTGTTTCTTTCTCTTTTTTAAGAATCTGTTTCAGCCCGGCAGTAGGTACAAATACCTTTAACCTTAGCACTTGGGAGGTAGAGGCAGGTGGATCTCTGTGATTCATGGCCAGCCTGGTCTACAAAGCAAATTCCAGGATGTCCAGGGCTTTTACACAGAAACACTGTCTTTAAAAAACAAAATAAAACAAAAAAAGAATATATTTCATACCTTGATCCTAGCTTATGGTAGCTTCCAGAAAGTCTTAGAGTTTCTTAGGCCTATGGGATGGCTTGGTGGGCAGGAGTACTTGCCACCAAACCTGACAGCCTAGGAATACCTTAAGCTCACATGATAGATGGGGGAACTCACTCTCTTGGTTGTTCTCTGGCTTCCATATGTGCATTATGGCACACACATACCTGTATACACACACACACACACACACACACACACACACACACATTAAAAACAAAATAAAGTCTTTGGAATTTTGACTTGTTAAGCATAGCACATTTCCTCTCTGACTTCCAGTGACATTCTCTGTAGTGCGACGCAAAGACTTTTCAAGACTCATTTTTAATTTTTCTTATGTCCTTTTCTTTAAAAAGCTACAATAATAGTGGATCTGGGGTCACTTGAATTCAGTGACCACATTTTAACTTGATTTCATTTATAAAGAATTTGTTTCTAAACACAGTCACATTCATGTTCTCTGGGTGAGTATGGGCTGCGGGGGGGAGAGTATACTTTTCAGTACTACATGAAGCAAGCCCTTCTCTGAGGGAGATGAGTCCAGTGGAGGTGGAGCAGACATACCAAGCGGAGTGATGGATTTGAAAGTGATGAAGCTGAGAACAGGCGTGGGGAAGATGGTGCAAAGCCTCTCAGGAAGCAGAGCTTGGGTAAGGAAAGCTATTCCGGGCAGAAGAGTGGAGCAGGCATGGAAGGGTGGCCTAGGGTTCATAGAGAACTTCCAGGGGCTGGTGATGCAGAACTAAAAGGTGACCAAAGAATGATGGAGACAGGAGATGGGGACAGTTCTGGGGCCCCTTAGACACCATGGAAGCCATCAGAAAGTTTCAGACAAGGAAACATTGTAAGGAAAAATATGCTTAGAAGATGATCCTGGCCTTCACGTGAGAGGGATTCAGAGGTGAGACTGGGATAGGCCAGTAAAAGGGTTCCAGGGCGTGGCTAGTCCAGGCTAGCAATAGCACGCAAACGGCTAATATGGCACTTGGCTAGTTTGTCCAGACTATTCTTCCTGACATAAACTCCACAGATGCACAGTGCAAGTCTCATTTTGTAGGTTGTGCATGACCTTCCTTTTTAAAAGGAAAGTGAGAAAGGCCCCAGAGATTCCCGAGGAGCTGGGCTCCACAGAGGTTTCCAGTTAGGGCTCCCTGGCCATTGATTTTCTTGTGGAAATCTCCTCCATGGGGCTGGTCTTCCCTTTCCCAGCTTGGCCCTTCATACATGCAATCTGGTGGAATGTGAAGCTATCCCATAGTGCTCAGGCAGTGAGGGAGTCCTCTGGCCTGTGGATACTCCTTCTGGGGGACTGTAATGACCTTTCCCCCAGGGTTAGGGAGATCCAGTGCCAGTGCCAGTGACTGAGAATTCAAATATCACTCTGCAGAACTGTAGTGGGATTCAGGTGTCAGCTGATAAGGTCAAAAGACACTTATCCAGGGTCAGGGGGCGTGGAAACCCCATTGAAAAGGGGCTTCTGGAACACAAGACGTGCTCTTCCTGGTTCCTGGCTGTTGGGGAGACAGGATCGGAATCCATCGTCCGTCCATCACTCTTCCACCGTTCCAGACTCCAGTCCCTGTTCAGGTGCTACTATAAACTGTTACCTGTACCGTGAGTGTTGGTTTATATTTTAATAAATATCTGTCCTGTATTGGTGCCTTCTGAGTACACTCCGCCTACACAGGGCTCTCCTGCCTTGCTCACTGATGGCTAACTTGGTGTTACTAATTCATAACAGAGTCCCCCACTGCACTTAGGTTATTGTGACTCAATCTTCTGTTTCCAGGCTAGGTAGAAAAGGCAGTCCACAGGCCACAGTGGACTTGAGTTTAGGATGAAGTACCAGTGTGGGTGGGGTTGACGGGAAGTTCACCTGCTTCAGGGGCCTGACTGTGGGACCATCCACTCATTGTCTGGTGGAGGAAGCGTGGTTAAGAATTGTCTTGTACAGGGATGCAATCTGAGGGAGACACAGCTGGGAGTGACTGAGGCAGCAGACATTTCCTATGACGTCCTAAAAAACTGTTTATTGATTCATTGGATATATGCAAAACAAAAACCCTGTGGCAGACCAAAGTGGGTCAAGACAGTTGCATGTCCTGCCAGCATATTCTCTGGGACCCCTCTGCTGGGGCTTTCATTGTCTTTGAGCTATTTTACAAAGTGGTGAAAACTCATAATAACACATTGGAGAAAAACTATGTCTTCTGTTACAGTTGTCCAAACAAGCTAAAGAACTATGTTAGCAGTTCTTGGAGTTTTGAGGTTTTCCTTTTATGGCAGTGCTGGGAATTGAACCTGGGACTTCATGCTTGCTGGATGTATGTTCTGCCACTGTTACTTTACATTTTTAACTTCTCTTGAGACAGGGTTTCCTGTGACCCAGGCTACTCAGGAGCCCAGTATGTAGGCAAGGTCCTCCTGTCTCCAGTGCCCCAACTGCTAGCATTATACGCATATACCACCATGCCTGGCCACAAAGATTTCCTCAAACCACTTGTTGCATCTTGATAATCCCTCTATTAACTAATATATTAAATATGTCTTTGTCACAGTTTTTTTTTTTTTTTTGGTTTTGGGATTTTGTTTTTTTTTTTTTGAGCTAGAGTCTCTCTGCATAGACCTGGCTGTTTTGGAACTTGCTACATAGACCAAGCTGCCCTTAAACTCATAGAGATCCACCTGGCTCTTCCTCCTGGCTGCTGGGATTAAAGACACATATCATCATACCTGTCACTTTTTCCTTCCTTCCTTCCTTCCTCCCTCCCTCCTTCCCTCCCTCTCTCCTTCTTTCTTTCTTTCTTTCTTTCTTTCTTTCTTTCTTTCTTTCTTTCTTTCTTTCTTTCTTTCTTTCTTTCTTTCTTTCTTTCTTTCTTTTCTTGTTCTTTTGGAACATGGACTTGCTATATGTAGTTCAGGTTGGTCTCTAACACCCAGCAAATCTTTTGCCTCTGCCTCCTAAGTGTTGGAATTATAGGCATGAGCCATCATTTCCAGCTAGCTAATAAATCTTGACTTTTCTGTCTCAGGGCAGATGTTGGGATTACAAAGATAAATGGAATCCAGCCCACCCTCTCAAAAAGCCTACCGTCCAAGGGAAGTAGCTCATCAGTGGTCAGCACAGGGTGACCATGCTGAGGCTGAAGGAAATCACTGTGAATCAGATAGGTGGTGCCTAAATCCCAAACCTACTCCTTCATTGTTCTCCTAATTATGCAGGCTTGGCTAGGTACCACTCGGGATGCTGAGACAAGGGAATCTTGAGTCTGGCACAGGAATGATGAAGTCCAAACAAACCTTATCTGCACAGTGAGTTCTAGACCAACTTCAGCTTTATAACCACAAACAAACAGTTTTTTATTTTAAAAAAATTAATATGTGCCTTAAATCTTGAGGAATAAATGAGATGCTGTGTGGAGAGCTAGGTCTAGGTGCTTAGTAAATGCTAGTCTGTCTGCTTATGCTTCCTGGCAGGGATTTCAGAGGTTCGAGGACAGCCCTGATCCCCACCCCCATACCACTGTCCTACTCAGTGATATCTAAAATGCCTTCCAAAGAGGGAAACCCTTTCATTACAGGGCCAGCTAGTCAAGGGCTTCTGTGGACTGGGACAGACTGGGACAGGAAACCCAGAGCCGGCAGCCCCAGTGTGAAATTTGCTGATGCTGAAGCTTCTGCTTGGGGAAGTTTCAATACCCCTTGCCCATGCATGCCTTGGAAAGGACTTTACATCTCTGGCCTCATTTAATCCCCACAGCGCCTATTTCGGAGGGTAGGGCTCAGGACCCATTCCATGGAGGAAGGGCCTGGGCTTCTGACAGAGAGAGTGCCAGTCTGTTCCTTTCAACAGGGCTGCACTTGCACTCCTGCAGAGGAGGCAGGAAAGAAATTGCCTGGCGAGGAAGGAGTTATTCCAGTGGAGAACTCAGGGAGACCAAAGTAGAGTCAGCCTAGTTGAAAGGGACAGGTCCTCTGGGGGAAATAGGCCAGAATCCTGCCACTAACATGCTATATGACTTTTATCCACATTGAGCCTGGTTTCTTCTTATAAAATAAAACGGGGGTAACTGGAAAGCTCAGCAGAGTACTTGTATAGCAGGCAAGGAGACCTGGGTTTAATTTCTAGCATTACAGAAACCGAGTAGGTTGGTGCATGCCTACAATGCCAGCACTTGGGAGATGGAGACAGGAAGATCAGGAGTCCAAGATCATCTTGGCTATTTAGTGAGCCAATGTGGGATATATGAGACCCTGTCTCAAAAGTCAACCCATCTGTCAATCTTTGGATAAGGTGGCAGGTGCAGGTAGGGAGTCCTTAGTGTTCACAAGGGAAGAATTAGTAGCCTGTGATCAGTTCTTGTGTGTTGGAGTCATGGGATAGAACAAGTTTTCTGTGGAACTCAGTGGAGTGGAGGATTGTGGGTGGCCTTCACCAGATCTGAGGGCATCTTCCAGGGGGCTGTGGAGGACAAGCCCAATAAGATAACTCAGTTTCTTTCTAACCATCTTTTATTATAGTTGGATGGTGATGGTGCACATGTCTTTAATCTTGGGAGCCAGAGGCAGGCAGATCTCCGTGTCTGAGGCTAGCCTGGTCCGTAGAGTTCCAGTGTCTATGTGCATGTCTGTGCTTGTGTGTATGTGTGGGCACATATGTGCCATGCTAGAGGATAGGGGGACGTACCTATGCAAACCATCAAGATGGTCTAAGCCATGGGGGTCTAAGCCAAAGGGAGAGCTTTGCTATGTTTCTGTACTGGAGTGGGACCATGGGCAGCTACCAGAATATTTCTTAAGAAACAAACTGCTGCTTTCTAGTTCACATACCAGAGGCAAGGTGTTCCTTCTTATTTCCATTCCTCTTGTGGCTTTCCTGGGACCTTAATCCAGTTCTGATACTTTCTCTAGTGGACCTTCCCTTTTGTTCCATTTGTTCCCTTTCCTCTCCTGCTCCCTCCCCCCACCTCCCTCCCTCCCTCCCTCCCTCCCTCCCCCCCCCCTCCCTTTTCCTTTCTTCCATCTCCCATGCTAATAGATTGAACCCAAGGCCTTGGGCATGCTGGGCAAGCACTCTACCACCGAGCTCCATTTCGACCCCTTGGTTTTTGGGTTTGTTTATTTGTTTGTTTGGTCAGGGTTTTGTTAGGTTGGGTAGTGTGGCCCAGGCTGGCCTGGAACTCATGATCTTGCACCTGCCTCCCAAATGCTAGAATTGCAGTGGTTAGTGGATTTTCGCTGATTTGGATGATCTGGAAGGAATATGGGCTTAAGGGAGGCAGAGGCACCCCTCCTACCCCACTCCTGAGGCACTCCAGTCTCTGGTCCCTCTCCAGCTCCATGGTCACACCCAGCTGCCTCCATTCTGCTATCATTTAAATTGCTTAACTCACAAAACAAAACAAACAAAACCCTCTCTCCTAGGGCCCCACCTGTCTGTTCAGATAACATCTTATCTTTTTCCTGGGAGCAAACCTCTAGACCAAGTCTCTCTCCTGCTCTCTGGTCTCCTTTACTCTCCAAGCCATTCACAACAGAGCCCCAGCAGCTCTGCTCTTCCGAGGATCCTTACTAGTTCATCCCTTAAACCTCAGGGCCTTCCTGCTGTCAAAAGACAAAATGGCAACAATTTAGCATTGTTTTCAACTCTAGAATCAGGCAGAGCTTGTTTCATAAAACAGAGTGAGGCATAGGAATGGCCCAAGTGAAACGCCCGGTTTGACAGAGAAGGGCTTAAAGACAGCCAAACCCCAAATCAAAAGCAGATTGGTCATTTCAGCAAAGCTCCTTATATGTGGGAGATGGGAGACAGAACAATAGAGAAATGACTGATTGGCTGACATCGGGTGACCTGAGGTTACCTATCCTAAGGATTAAGCCCGAGGGAATTTTATTATCATGCCAGTCGAAACCAACCTTGTTTGGAAAATTTGGCTGTTATCTCTCTAATCCTGATTTCTCAGAAGAGAAGATAAACAGCTTAGTTTCAGCTTGGTGACGTAGAACTTTAGCATGAGTGACTCCATTTTGATTTTCAGCCTGTACTGCTGGGGTCTAGGTAGAAGCTTAGTTCAAAACAATGTCTTCCTTAAGTTTTATCTTAACACTGACTTTGAGAGCATTTGCCAGCGTGGACTCCCGCCCTGAGATGCTACACTCTTGGGTTTCTTGAAGCAGACCCATACTGTTCTCCTGGTCTTCCTTTGCTACTTCCCCTCCCCTCACCCTGCACCACCCCAGTGCCCTTTAGTTAGTGCAAAGACCTCTCTCTTCTTCCACTCTTCGTGTGAACTTACCTTCCCATGGTTTTAATTACCGTGGAGAGGCAGTGGTAGCCTCTCCAGTGCAGGCTTGCCTGGGAGCAGCAAACGGAGCATCCTCACAGCCCATCTGCATGGATGCCTCATGGCTGTCTACATTCTACATGTGCAAACTTGAACATCCTCTAAAGGTAAGTCCCTCCCTGTCTTCCTAGTCACTATCCCAGCCAGCACTACCTCCCACAACCCCCCCCCCCCACAAACCTAATCTTGCCTTTTTCTTTGGTTTGTTTTGCGTTTCTTCATATAGCTCAAGCTGGCCTTGTGCTCACCAAGGAGCAGAGGCAAGCAAGCAAACAGACATCAGAAACCAAACCCAACATTCACTCACATTTGTGAGAGAAAAATCTTTTTTTGTAGGTATCCTAAATTGTCCTCAAATTTATAATCTGCCTCCCTCATGCTGGATCGAAGTATGTACCACCATGCCTAGTCATTAATCTTTTTTTGTATGTTGTTGGACTGGGTGTTTTGATTTTGACAAAACCAAGCTTTGGCTGGTCTGGAACTTGTTGGGTAGACAGGGCTGTCTTTCAGCCTGTGTGCTCTTCTTGCTTCAACCCCAAGTGCTGTTCTTACAGGCATGTGGCACTTGCAGGCATACTGTTTTTAGTGACTTGCTTTGCCTCCCCTGCGTCCCCAGAATACCTTCTGTCTGTCTCCGCTCATTTGTCTCTGTGTACCAGTCTTGGATTAGTGTTTTTCTATTTTGATGAGAGAAATCTGGCTGGTTTTCACATGCGTGCTATAGAAATAGAATTATCGGCCTTTGGTTGCATCCTGGGTTCTGCTTTCTATTTTACCAGTGGCTCTTTGAGTAGTAAATCAAATGGACACTTTAGGTTCTTGTATCTTACATACATCAGTGGCTTTGGGAGGTGTCTGCTGGCCTCTGCTGTGGGTGTTAATTCTGTTGTGCTCAGAATGCAGCACTCCAAAGTACAGAGCTCAGACATGCTGAGCACTTTGAACTTAAAAAAAAAAAAAGGGCAGCTGAAAACCAAGCCTCCCCAAGTTCACCCACTTCACCCTTCTCCCACAGAGGGAGCTGTCTCTGAAGTCCATATCTACCGAAGCCTGGGGACAATCTACCTCTAGGGACAATCTTACAGAATAAGACCAGAATTGACTATAGTCCAGAGCCTTGTTGAACTTTACTCACCCACTTCTTCTAAATGCTTTTTTTCTTTTTAAACTACTAGCCTGTCCCATCCTGAGGAGTGTGTACAAGCCCTTAAATGTCCCTACTTGGCCCTCACCCGCCAGTGATGCTTTGTGGAATAGATTTGAGAACTTTTTTTTTGCCTTTGGAGCCTACAAATCCAAAATAAAATTAATATTTTAATTTTTTGAGATACTATCTCATAAAGCTCAGGCTGGTCTTGAACTCCCTATGCAGCCAAAGCTGGCACCGAGTTCTGAGCTCCTGAACCTCCTCCTCCCACCCTGGAATACAGGGAGGACAAGCGTGCACCCCCATGATGAAGGCCTTCCCCTCTACTTCCATACTATTTAGACAGAGTCTATGAAGTCTAGGTTGGCCTGGAACTTTTTTACCCCAATCTTATGTGCTTAGGTGTTTTGTCTGCATGTGTGTGTGCACCATGTCTGTGATGGTGCCAGGGGAGGTACGAAGAAGGTGTCTGTTCTTCTAGAACTAGAGTTACAGAGAGTTGTGAGCCACCATGCGGGTGGTGGGAATCTAACCCAAGTCCTCTGGAAGAGCAGCCAGCGCTCAGAACTACTGAGCCATGTCTGCAGCCTAGGAGCTTGTTCTATAGTTCAGGCTAAATTTGAGCTCCTGGCAGTTCAAGCCCTTCCTCCCAAAGCTGGAGTTAAAGGCCAGCACCATCACACCTAGCTCCACCCTTAGCCAGAAACCCCTATTCCATCTTTGTTCGTGTCTTCACTTCTGAATCTTGGTGTGTTTGTGTTGCCCCCATAATAGATAGGAGGCTGGACACCGCTAAACTTAGGGGTGGTCCTAGAACACAAGGGACCATATCTGAATTATCACCCAGGGCTTCTGCTGTTAGTTGTTCTGCTCCTGTAGGGGACCTGCCACCCAGCTCTCAAATAAATCATACACGGAGGCTTATTCTTCATTATAAATGTCCAGCCTTAGCTTGGCTTGTATCTTGCCAGCTTTTCTTAAATTCTGCCATTTTTCTTTTTGCCTCTAGGCTTTTCCTTTTCTATTCCTGTGTACCTTTCTTTGTGTCTTACTCCGAGGCTTGCCGAATAGCTGGGTGGCTGGCCCTTGGGTCCTCATCCTTCTCTGGCTACTTCTTCCTTCCTCCCAGATTTCTATTTATTCTCTCTGCCTGCCAGTCCCGCCTATCCTCTCTCCTCCCTTGGTATTGACCGTTCAGTTCTTCATTAGACCAATCAGGTGTTTTAGACAGGTAAAGTAACACAGCTTCACAGAGTTAAACAATGCAACATAAACAAAAATAACACACCTTAAAATAATATTTTACAATAGGCTCTAGTTCAGGAAGTGCATATACATGTAAGTCATACTGAATATATATGCTATTGCTGCTGCTGCTGAATTTTAGACTAGATCTCACTATGTACCCCAGGTTAGCCACAAACTGGTGATCCCTTTACCTCTGCCTCTCAAGTACCACTCCATGTGCTACTATGCCTGGCTAAGAAAGATTTTTAAAGCAGAAGAGCTTGGCTATTGTATTAGAAACTTAAGCCTAGATGTGGTGCCCAGAACTGTGGCAGCTGTCTTGTAATCATGAGATTGGATAACGCAAAGGCAGTGTGGTGAAGCAGAGGCTATGAGAACACTCCTAACCTTGAGTGCATATAACTATGTTTTGAACCTAAATAAAAGACTTTACATTCACCTCTACTTCATTTTATTCTTGGTTTTCAGAGTTGTCCATATATCTTTTACACATATGTGGGCTTGCCGGTTGAACTATATAGGATATTTCTATTTCCCCTCTAACTAATAAAGCTTCAGTTCAACATCCGTTTTCAGGGGAGGAATGGGAAAGTCGAGGTTCAGCCTAGTGCTGTAGGACTGTAGCCCAGGGACTTAGGAGCCTCCCTGAGGCAGCATGAGCTGCAGCGTGAATCTGAGGACAGCCGGGCCAATGTAGGGACCTTGCTTAAGAATAAAAAATAAAAGAAAAAGGAAGTTTGGGGGTGGGGTAAGGTCTGGATATGGAGTTCAGTGGCAGAGGATTTGTTCAGTATGCTTGGTGCTTAGCCACCTTGGATAGTTCTCAGTGCCGAGAGACAGACATTCTGAGTCACACATCTATCTCGAAGGCTTCATTTCTCTGTGATGTTCCCATCTGGGCAAGGCCTTGTTGAGGTCAGGACACAGTAACTGTGATACATGCACAGAAGTGAAAATTGTCCTAGGCACACTGTCCTGGACCTGGGTGCGGAGTGTGTGGTGTGTTCATGTGTACACGTATAGACCTGAGCCTTTGTGACTTTCCATGTAATGTTTGTAGCTGAGCCTGTGGTACTGTGGCTTGGGCTCACCTCTTTTGTCACTGGGGTCTTGAGGCATTAGCAGTGCCTTCCTGAGGTGACATGTCCCTGCTTTCTACTCAGGACTGTTGTTCACCTGAGCCGCTCTCTCGTCTTTTCCTGGCATGCTCTGGTCCCTTGGTGGCTCATAAGAAAGGAGCTGAGGGGACTCCTAGTCCAGTGTTCAGTCATGGCGATGGCCACCTCCTTCCAGATTTTGGGCAGGTGTGAGAAGGTACAGGCAGAGGCAGCTGCAGGGCATTGCTCAGGTGTTCCCAGGGTCCCATCCACCAGTGCCATATGACCTGGCTAGAAAAATGTGCAGGCCTGAGGGTTTGGGCTTATGGCTTTCTGGATTGGTCTCCCCTAACTTGGAACTGTATTGGCCTAGACACTTGATGATTATTAGAAAGAAGAAAAAGTTTATAATCTGGGACCTCTGAGTTCTAAAAGCATTAGGTAAAGTGGCCTGGCTAGACCGGGGTGCTCCAGGTTCTGAGGGGTTAGCAAAGGCTGTTGTTTGGTCTAAGTTGCCAGGCTCCTTAGGGGACCTGTCCATGATACCTAAGGTGGGGGTTGGGAGGGCAGGAAGAAAGGCCCGAGGTTTGAATCTGGAGGCAAGTTGGGGGTACTAGAAAACAGGGGTATCCACCATATAGGGTCAACTCTGATGCCTTGTCAGTAACTGATGCTGAGTCTGGAAGGCCAAAGGAGAGTCTGAAAGTATCTTTGAGAAGACAGAAGGCCTACATATGGAGGTGGAGATGGTAGATCTCTATGAATTCACCTCTACCACACAGACTAGGAATGCCCACAGGCATCATGCTTGTGTCCACTTTGAAGCTTGCCTGTGTGGAGTGCTGGAGGAAAGTAAGATGGCCTCCATTGTAGAAGCTGCTTCGTGGGCCAGCCCATTTGTAGCAGGAGGAAAAGTGTGTGTGTGTGTGTGTGTGTGTGTGTGTGTGTGTGTGTGTGTGTGAGAGAGAGAGAGAGAGAGAGAGAGAGAGTGTATGTGTGTGAGTGTGTGAGAGTGTGTATGTGAGTGTGTGTGAGTGTGTGTGTATGTGTGTGAGAGTGTGTGTGTGTGTGTGTGTGTGTGTGTGTGTGTGTGAAGATGACAGCATTGTCTAATGGATGCCAAGGGGACAAGCAGAGCCCAGGGAGGCTGATGAGAAGAGGCTGGCAGATATTCTGGAGGATGTGGGCATAGGTGGGCAGCTGGTACCAATGCAGAAGTCTTCTTGTCAGTTCTGGGGTCTTGGAGTTCTCATGAAGAGTTCTAGAGATCAAGAGAAGAGGTGGGGACAATAGGCCCCTCCCATGCCAGGTAGGTTCTTAGTTCATTCCAGCTCATAACAGCTTCTCCAAAATGCCCGGAAGTGGTCCTCACTTTCCCTTCCACAGGCTCAAGGAAGGTCACATGGGCAAATGGCAGAGGTTGGTCTAAGCTCTCCTCTGTACCTGTGGCAAGGGTCTAGGGCAGCAGATAGAAGGAACCATTTCCCTCAGGGAGGGGGAGGCGTGGGTGACAATTAACTTTAGAGCCTTGAAAAGGTCTTCACTTGGATCTGCACCATGCTGAGTCCTAGAGGAGACACCTCAGGATGTCTCTCAGCACCACTGAAGTCTCTGTGTGGCTTCTCTGAGGTGCTCATCTCAAGGGACTGACTGCTTCTGGTCTCTGGGTGTAGTGGCTGGGTGCCCTCCCTGACTTTCCAGCAGGGGGAGCCCTGGCCTCCAGCTACTGTTTCCAAAGTTCTATAGACCCCAGGGTGGGAATAACAGACTGCTGGCTGGATTGCCTTTTAAACCCAAGGCAATGTGGAGGGGGCCTTGGACTGGACGTGTACTGTCTCTTGGAAGGGATCTCTCCAGCCCTCTATGCCATGCTTACAACTCCTGGTCTCCTAGGGAGTTGTACATAAAAGTCAGGCCATTCCAAGCACACTCCAAGTTCACAGAGACAGAAGGCTAACTTAAGCTGTCCAGGGTCCTGGGAGCAGAAGACACAACCCTACTCAGAGAGCTGCTATTTGGGTGGCAGCTGTCCTCTTCTGCCTGCTTGCCCTGTGCCCAGCCACCTCTGCACAGCACATTTGGAAGCTCAGTGGAGGCTGAACAGGGTTGGGAGAGTCTGGAGACAGCGATTGATTTTTCTGGTCATTTTATCTCTCAGTGTAGTTCATGGTCCTGCTTCTGAAGGAGCTACTGCTATCTGTGACCATGGGATGGAAGAGGGATTGGGGAGGAAGAGGATGATGGGGTAGGGTGGGGGTTATAGAGGTCTGGGAAATGGGGTGCTGTGTGTGGCTGCTATGTCAGCCTCCAGCCCTGTGTCTCTCTTGAGATTAATTGACATCACCATTAACATAACAAAGGCCCAGATGTTATAGGCTTGGGTTCCATTTCTAGCCTTTTATCGCCTAGTGTGCCTGAAGGCTAACAGGAAAGCAGCTAACTGGAGCATCCACCTTCACAGATGCTGTGGGCAGCACTGTTCTAGTTCTTGGACACCTGGTGCTGGTAATTGGGATCTGTAAAGTCAGGAAGCTGAGCGAGACTAGTGCTGGGCACTGAAGATGAGGGAGATCCCAGGGAGATGGCAGGCCGGCAGCATGGAACCTTGTCAGTGTTGTTGGTGCTAAGACTTATTCCATCCTGGGGGCATAGGCTAGCTTCAGACCCTCCATACCTTCATATATGACTTTTGGGGCATTCTTTCACCTTCCAAGCTGCATAGCTTTCTTGGTAAGACAGGGCCATAATACCTCATACACACACAAACAGTGAGTAGTCACATTTGGCTGTGCTGCAAGACCTCTGAGGTCTCACAGTTCTGTGAAATTATACCGTGTGCCTTCCTAGGGAGGGTTTGAGGCAGCTAACCTGTTATTTTGCAAAT
Organism: Phyllotis vaccarum; assembly: GCA_033318265.1. Lineage (NCBI taxonomy): Eukaryota > Metazoa > Chordata > Mammalia > Rodentia > Cricetidae > Phyllotis > Phyllotis vaccarum. Next base: position 87,535,946 of record JARWLC010000012.1, read on the forward strand.
GAGAGAGAGAACAAACTTCCTGAGGCTGAGGGACTTAGGGAGTCTGTCATCCCTGGAGGATCCCTAACGCTTCAAGCTAGGAACAGCTTCAGGAATGATCACTCATCCCCACTTTCCACACATCCAAACACCATCATCCCACTGGGAACAAGGGATGGGCTTGTGAGGAGGTAAGATGTGGGAGCCAAGCTAAAGGCTTGGGTGATTCCGTGATAAGGGGGTGTGGCCGAGTGTCCAGCAGAGGTGATGAGGAGCTTCGTAGTGGCCACTACATTCTGTGAGGACTCAGAGAGTAAGTATAAAACCTTCATGTGGTTTGGGGTCCGGAAGGAGGGTCTGGGGTTCAGGGGGGCTTTTCAGGACATCAGGTTCCTCGGCAACCTCACTTTCTGTCTCTATATGCTACCACACCAGAGGACCTAAATAGTGACGTTAAAAGCAGCAATTTATAAAGAACCTGTTGTAAGACAGGCACAGTGGGTTTGCTGCCTGTATTTTCTTCTTTAATCCGTCCAATAGCCCCTTAAAGACAACACTAGCTCTATTTAAAATATACTATTACTCAATGACTTCTCTAAGACCACAGAGCCTATTAGAGGCTGGCTGGGTTAACTTGACAGCTCATTTTCTGAGCCCCCAGCAAGGATCTAGCTGACCCCTGTGCTTCCCAGGGTGGGAGCATGGAGGACTCTGGCCTGTCAGGGAGAGTTACACTCCCAGGGTGGGGGTGACAGGGTGCTCTGACAGAGCTTTGATGGGGGAACCCGACTTTGATCTTCTTTTGAAGTGTTGCCGCTAGGCCCAGTGACTTCAGGGGAGAGAGTGTGCAGAGAGGGAGGGGATGAAAGGGTGGGTTTTGTGGGGGAACATAAAGGGAGGGGACTAAGGGAGGGCCAGGAGGAAGAAACAGATGTGTGAACAAGAGGAGGGAAGTCGGGCAGCTGGGGAGGGGAAGAGAGGCTGCTGGGAAAAGGGCTGGATGGAGGAGTTGGTAGCAGGGCAGACAGGGTTGGCCAAGGGGGAGAAGTGCCCAACCCCCCGGGGTGGGGGTGGGGGCACAAAGAGAGGACTGAGGTGCAGGCCATGGGGCCCTCATTTCCTATGTCTTCTACACAGAAGTCTGGGCTCAGGGTGAACCATACAGAAGTGCCCTAGCTCCCTCACCCCCAGGCCCCCAGAAGGAGGCTCAGGCTGGCTCTTCCCAGACTGCCTATGGTACAAGTTCTGAGATTAGGCACCAAGGTAGGAGGTGAGAGGGAGGGGGAGAGAAAGATGGGAAGGGGGGATCACCTTGAGACTTCTATTGAGGGTCTGTGGCCCAAGTTTGTGCCCAGTCAAGGGAAAGGGGTGGATGGGCTGGCCCTTGCACCTGTTCCTGTCTGTTATTCTAGTTTTTGCTGTGGGGCTGCCTCAAGACAGGCAAGTGAGAACATGGCAGGTAGGATCTCACAGGCACAGAGGACTGATTCCCAGCTGCACAACTCCTCCCCCCCCCCCAGTCCCACACCTCATTCTTCATGCTCACCCCACATGCTACTCTTGGGGTCCTCTATACGCTCTGTGGGCTCTGTAGCTCTTCCCTTGTCCTGGGCATCTTGGTTTGGCTCCTCCAGGGCAAGGCCTCTCTGAGGCAGGGTTAGCCACCTCCCCCTCCAGGTGGGAATGCTTGGCAAGAGAAAGCCCTAGAAGAGGCAGCAAAATCTGTCCCTTTCCTGGGTTCCTGCCAAGAGCACCCAGGATTAATTTATCCCCAGCCCCAAGGACTTCAGAGAGGCTGGGAGGTCATCCAAATGAGGATTTATAGGATTAACAGCTTTTCTGCACATCTTCTCCCCCAACCCCATCCCCAGCCTGTCTTCCCCACCCTGAGCCTCAAGCCTGGAGACAGACCTCACAAGAAGTTGCAGCAGCCCCTGGGGTCCAGGAGGGCAGGTAGGCACCCTCCCTCTTGTTCACAGTATCCCTTCCTGGTGAGGTGATAAGGGGCTGGAACAGGTGACAGGCCAGTCCCAGAGCCAGGCTCTGGAAGGATGGTTTGCACATGGCCCTTGCAAGGCCTAGCTTGCCTTTGCTCGCTGTCCTACCAGGCTAGAGTCCCAGTACCACCCACCTGCACAGTATGTAGGGTGCTGGCTTGCTTAATGAGATATAGCAGCAGAGGCTGTGGTTTATGAACCCAATTGGGGTGGGGGTGGGGAGGTAGGGGTGATAGACATCTTGCAGGAACCTCCAGGAAAGTCTCTTCTGGAGCATCTCCAGCTGCCAGTCCTCATTGGACCTGCCAGCTGCCAAGCCCATGCCACCTCTCATTTTGCTATCTGTCACTCCTGGCACATCCTACCTCTTCCATCTTGTCCAAACTAGTTCAAGCCCAGGGCTACTAGGCCAGGTATATTCATCTGCAGTGAAAGGTAGGTATCCTTTGCACCTCAGAGAGGATCCTTGGACCCCTCTCCCCATCTTCCCTAGCAAATGTTCAAGCTCTCTCTGTTCTCTGACCTCTCTGTGCCTTACAGTATCTTCCAGGGCTCAGCTATGTTGAGGCCCTGATGGTCATCTATGTGCCAATCAACTCCTTTCAGCCTATGGACTCAGAGGTCTTGACACGTCTACTCTAATGGGTACCACTCATGGACTAGAGACCACCCTAACCTTGAAGCCCTCAACACCACGCCTGGTATAAACAGGTGCTCAATGGCAGTTAATTGAACGGAACTGTTCATTGGGCTGATTAGTGTCAAAAACAAAGCCCTGGTGCTAGAGGCACCTTGGTAAGAAAAGCAACATCTGGGTGTCTGGCAAGGGATCAAGGGCCATCTGTAACCGTGACGCTGGGTATGAGCCACCTTCTATAGATGTGAGAGCCACTGGGACAGGAGGGAGCTCTGGTGATCACTGAGTCCACTCTTCTCTCTTCACAGGCTTGGGAAGAACGGAGACAGTATACTTCAAGTCTTCAAGGCTGCTGGTAGGAACAGGGCTGCATTCCAGACCTCTGGAATCTTTCTACTTTATCTGGTGCCTGCCCCTCCCCAACTGCTGGGACCCAGCTCTGCCTCACTCTGGCCCACCATGCAGCGGGCACAGTTGCTGTCGGGGGGTGGAAAAGAGCAGGGTAGTCTGACGGGATATAGCCGTAGTCTAGAACTGGGTGAGAGGCTAGGGGTCAGTGCTCACGTGGGCTCAGCTGGATGGTAGCATACTCAACAGCTTCTCCAGGCCCAAGCACAGTGGTCTGTGGCCCTTCTACAAGCTCCAGGACTGAGGTGTCCAGTTCGGCATAGTGAACATCACTGTCTTTTAGGCAAGAACTCTGGAAATTGGGCAGAGGGTAGAAGGGAGGAGACCCAGGTTGCTGGGTGAGATGGGAGGGTGTGTGTATATGGTGGGAACAGAGGGAGGAAGGGAGGATTGGGAAGGAGAGGAGGTCAGAAAAACAATCCTTTAGTGACAGCAGAAAGCTGAGGTGTGGGAGAGATGTTTTATGGGAACCGGCCAGAAGGCATCGTTTATATATGCTCTGCTACATTGTGTCCCTTTAGACCAGTTATTCTCAACCTGGGGGTCATGACCCCTTTGGGGGTTGAATGATCCTTTGACAGCACATATCAGATATCCTGCATATCAGATGTTTACAATTCATAACAGTAGCAAAATTAATTATGAAGTATCAAAGAAAATAATTTTATGGTTGGGAGTTCCCACAACATGAGGAACTGTATTAAAGGGTGGCAGTGTTAGGAAGGTTGAGGACCACTGCTTTAGACCCTGGGTGCAGGTGGGAAGAGCCAGTGGGCCTCTTGCTCCTTCTGGGATGGGCTCTGAGGGTTGATTTAGATCTGCTCTCTCATTTTTTCAGAGGGAAGAGAGGAGCCCTGATGTGCCTGGGGTCATGGAAGTTTTCAACAACACAGAGGTGGAGTCAGGACGTCTGCTTGGGGGTTTTAGCTGAGGCACTTGCCATGACTTGCCAGGCAAATTGTTTAACCCATCCAAACTCAGTTTTCAATTTGTGACATGGAGATATAAAATTTATGAGCATTATCCCTCTTGTTAGAGCCCAGGCCTCCCTCCCATCCTGGGCTATTCATGGAACTGCTTTACTTAGGCTCTTGGTTTGATGTGGAAATTGCCAGGAGTTGCTGAAAGGCAGATACCTCCCCATCTTGGCTGGTAATTCAACACTGGAACCCAGCCAAACTCTTCTTCCCAGGCCTCAGTTTCCTTTCCAGCAAAATGTCTCTCCAGCTTTTGTCTCTGTTTTCACAACTGTTACCTCCTCCCAAGACTCAGTACTAGTCTCTGAGCAGAACAATAGACTGCCCTGTCCACAGAGCCAAACAGGAGGGCAAGGAGACAGGAAACAAGATTAGGGATCCATGTAATTGGAGGGCACTCCTCCTAGGTTGGTCCTAGCCTGTGCCTACTCTTGGTAGGATCATCTGAGCAGCAGGAGAGGTCTAGTGTCTGGATTTTGCTTGGTCTCCAGTAATGCCCAGGTGCAGCCCATGAGGCCTGAGGTCAGGGACAGGGCAGAGCTAAAAAATGAGTGTGATTTGCTTCTGATTTGTCACAAGTGAAAGTCACACCCTGGCACTTTTCTCTGCATCCTTCTATCCTCCCAGAGTCGGGCTGGAGTTGGAGTTGGGGGAGGGGGAGTATCTTTCTTTCTTTTTTTTTTTTTTTTTTTTGAGACAAGGTTTCTCTGTGTAAGTCTTGGCTGTCCTGAAACTCACTCTGTAGACCAGGCTGGCCTAAAACTCACAGAGATCCACTTGCCTCTGCCTTCCAAGTACTAAGATCAAAGGCATGCATCACCACCTCCAGGCTTGGGGGAAGGAGAGATGTTTTTTCCAAAAGACAATAACCCTTGAAGGAAGTTGGTTAGAGACAGGAGGAAGGGGAAGGTCCTGGACTGGCAGGTGATCTGGGTCCTAACTATAAACTCAAGGGCCTGGAGGGTGGCTGTGTGGGGGAAACACAAATGAAGTCAAACAGGGCAGTCTGCATCATAAAGTGTGTGTGTGTGTGTGTGTGTGTGTGTGTGTGTGGGAGTGTGTTTACTGAGTAGACGACTGTCTACTAAGATGGTAGGAACCCATCCTGCTGAGGCAAGGGTCTGACATAGGGAACGTATCCTCACTTCATATCCTCTCATCACAAGGGGTCCTAGGCCTGGGCTTCCAGTGCATGGGAGCCAGGGGTGTCTGGGGCCTTCCCAGGCTCTATAGAGTCCACCCACATTCCTTTTGAGAGACCATCTGTTCTGGTGACCTCTCTGTAGGTCCTTCCAATGACTGCTATCATATAGGGCCACCGTGGCTCTGACCCCAGGAGACTGAAGGTAGGGTGCTGGCAAAGGTGGTTTGGAAACCCCTTCTCTAGGTAAGAGGAGGGGAGGATAGGTGCTCATTTTATAGGTTTCAAGGGTTGGGGGCTTCCCTGTAAGCACATTATCTAAAATAGCCTTAGTGAAAGCTTCTGGGGATGAATGGAAAGCAGTGACCTATGCTTCTTGCTGGGAAATGCCAGAGGCAACCCAAGGAAATGGGCACAGAGGGTGGAATGGAGATTTGGGTCTAGCTTCCTCACTGCTGGGTAGTAAAGACTCCAGCCCCTGCAAAAAGTAGGGCACAGATGTGGTGATGCACATCTGTAATCTTAGAATTTGGGGGACAGAGACAAGAAGTCAACCTAGTCTACATAGGAAGTTTCCAGCCAGTTTGAGCCACGAAATGACACCTTGTCTCTAAAGACAAAACAAAGTCCCCCACAACAAACAGCAAAAGAGCCATGTACAATGACTGAGTACGTTAAAGCATTTGTTAGGCAAACCTGATGACTGTAGGGAACTGACTCCTGAAAACTGTCCTCCTCCTGCTGCACACATACACAACCAAATTACAAAGAAATTTAAAACAAGCTAGTGGCCGCCCCTACCCTCCATAGCTTGGCATGCAGCTTTGGCATGTAGAGGAAGCTCTAGGGCAGTCTTTACTGTGCAGTGCGTTTGAGGTCAGCCTAGGCTAAATGAGACCCTGCCTCAATGAACAATTAACTCCAAAAATTAAAAAAGGAAAACCAAAGCAGGGCACAGAGTCCCTAGTACAAGGTGGCAGCCACCACTGAATATTTCACCAGTGGTGACCTGGGAGAACACGCTGGTGGAGGAACCCTCTGAGATACAATGAGGCAAGGTATTTGAAACAGATGCAGGAAACAGTTACTTTGGGGACAGCAAAGGTAGCTTATTATGAAGTCATGTGGATACGGATACATGAATAGTGAGCCATCACCAGGAAAGCTCAGTGTGAAAGCTGATCTTTGGTAGCTTCCGAAGAGGTTCTTCTGCGCTGGAGAGGATTTCAGCTGAAAGACAGGACCTGGGAGCGTGATTCAGAGAGAGTCAGAGGGCTCAGCTGGGAGTGGGGCTTGCTATAATGAGGTAAGGAGCCTGCTCCAGACAACCCTAACCTAGCTAAGAGTGAATGGACAGAGGCCCTGAAAGCTGGATCCCCAGAGCAGGCAGAGGTGGCCCCTCTTCCCCGTGGAGAGCTACTGCCCCAAGCTGGAGGCTACCTTGGAGACTTCATTGTTAAGGAACAACACTGTCTGCAGGCTGGTAATTAGGGTTAGAGCCTCACATGACCAAGCTGGGAACATGCTGGACCCAACTGAGGAAGAAAAATTACATCCCCTAAGTAAGGAATTAGCTAGCAGGCATGGCAGAAGCCGGGTGAATACTGCTAGGTTAGATGTTCTTTTCTTTTTACAGAGTCTCTTTTCAGCTCAGGTTGATTTCCATCTTTCTGTCCAACCGTCTTGGCCATCTCAGTAGCTAGGATTACCGATATATGCTGCCAGGTTAGACTTCAGGGTGGATGTTGAGGATTCTGATCCAGGGCCCAGGATAAAAACCAGATAAGTAAGATATTGACTTTGGGAGCATTTTCTCAGAACCTGGGATTTGACACTCTGGTTCTTTGTTCTGATTTGAGTCTGAAATGGTCTCCAAAGACTCATACGTTGGAGCACTTGGTCCAGGCTGAAGGATTTTTTTTGTTGTATTAGAAGAGCGTCCCTGGGGGTGGACTTTGGAAATCATACCTGCTTCTGGGTTCTTCTTTCTGCTTCCTGGTTGGTCACACTATGAGGAGGAGCCTCTTCTGCTACCACGATAGACTCTAACCTCTGAAACTGGGAGCCAAGACAGACCTTCTGCCCTTAATTTGCTTTAGTCAGGTATTTTGTAAGAGCACAAGAAAATCTACTAAGAGAACCCCAGAGGACAGATAAAATCACCACCAGGGTTGTGACCTGTCCTCTACACAGGAATGTAGCGTCAGGACTGACAGACACACTATCACCACATTGGCTTCTTGGTCTGTGGGGATCACTGAAGTTGTCACCTGTGTGGCAAAGAGGGTGTGTGAAAAGACCTAAAGGATACAGGCAGGTGCTCCCTGTCTACTTAATTGGTTAGTTAGCTTCTGTAGAAACCAGCAGACTCTACAGAGTGACAGCTGATGACATGGCCTCACTATCGGTGGCCTCTAGTCACCATTTCGAAATCCTAAGGTGATGATATTAGGAGCTGGGGCTTTGGGAGGCGGGCAGGAATCCATCCACTCTTCTACTATGTGAGGGCAGCAAGAGACTGCACCATCTAGGAAACACAACATGGTGCCCAACGAACATTGAATCTGCTGAGATTTGATTTGAGGCTTCCCAGAACTGTGGGACACATATTCCTTTGGTTTATGAGCCACCAGTTTGTGAGTTTTTTTTTTTTTTTTTTTTTTTTAAACAGCAGCCTAGACAGATTAGGACAGTCAACTACTTAGTCGGGTTCAATCAGCTGTTAGTCCTAATTCATCTACTGGAACACTCTTTCAAATGCCAGCCAAAGAACCAGCTTGGTAGCCATGCACTTAAACACAGCTTTTGAGTTAGACTTATTATGTGTGTACATGCCCTGGTGCATGCAGAAGGCCACAGCACTTGTGTGGAGGTCAGAGGACACCGTTCACGAGTCAGTTTTCTCCTCCCATCATGTGGGTCCCAGGGATGAGACTCAAGTCATCAGGCTTGGAGGCAAGTGTCTGTCTGCTGGCCATCTCTAAATGGAGATGAGTCCTTTACAAAAAGAATACATGAGTCTTTGAACCAAAATACCTAAGCCAGCAGGAGCGAATTCCATCACCCCTAGTACCAAGTGGGGAACTTTGTGTTTCTATCCTCACACTTGGGGCTCTGCAAGGCAGAGGGTCCCAGAACCTGAGGCTGCTGCCTGCCACTAGAACTCTCTGCAGTTAGGGTCTGTTGAGCAAGATGAGGAGCCTTGTGTTGGTAGGGTAATTGATTGCAGGAGGAGGGCCAGCTGCTGCTACCTGATGACCACAAGGAATGTTAAGAACCTACACTTAGTCTCTTTGACACACCTCTGGCCTGACTGTGAATGAACCCACACAAATTGCCCGGGTGAGAAGAGCAGGCTTATCAAAGACCCTGGGTCCTGAAGAATGGAGGTCTGACTATTTTCCAGCTTTGTCAATAAGACCTGCTAAGGATGTGGCTGAAGGAAGAAGCTAATGGATGCGGGAAGCAAAAAGTGAGCTAAGAGTGGTGGTGCACACCTCTAAAATCAGAACTTGGAAGGTGGAGGCAGGAAGATCAGGAGTTTAAGGTCTTCCTTAGCAACATTTCAAGTATGAGACCAGCCTGGGCAACATGGTACCGTCTCAAAAGTGGACAAAATGAAACCAGACAAAAATTACGAGAAAGAAAAGAGGAGACAATACCAGTCATGACCCTAAGGTCTTCCATAGATACAGGGCTCTGAGCTTGAGTGGCCTGGACATCACCCGGGATGCTGAGGCGATTGACTGTAACCCATTTGCCACTCTCTGAACTCTCCCACAGTATTTGTGCTGAGGGCAACCATGGCCTGGACTGCTCCATCTACTCATCAGTAGGATTGGGCAGAGGAAGGTAAATTCCCATGGGATAGCCATGATGGACTAAGTGTTCTCCATTGCCTGGCCAAACTATGCTACCATCCTGATATTTCCCAGACATTTCTCTGCCTTATTTTCTGCTCCTTTTGTATCAGAGTCATCCTTCCAGTGACCCCCGAGTGACTGACTTCATTGTGGCATCTGATTCTCGGCAGGACTGAGTGGCTTCAGAGTCCTCAAGGCCATTGAATTTCATCTACAGTTTCTAGCCTCTCTCCTTAAAGGTAGAGACTTGTCTACTTTGCCCCTTCTGTCTTGGATATCATGGGTCCTCTTAGGTCCTCCCTAAGATCTAACCCAGAGTGGTGTAGTTTTTTTAGTAGTACCTGCATAAACTCCTAGCCCAGAAACTTCTACAGGCATCTAAGAGTGTCACAGCCTGAGTTAGCTCTCTTGGGTAAATGTGTCACACAGGAAGGAGAACTTGGACCCAATCGGGTTAGGGCTACCCAGCTTGGTTGAGCCTGGGGTTGCTAGCCTGCAGGCTCCCTGAAGTCTTCTTGGCCTCTCTGGAGCGCTCTCTCAGTGAATAGTGGACGTCCCCCACCTCTATCCCCCCCCCACCCCTTCTCTCACACTTGTCGAGAAGAATTGATGATAACATCAATAATGTGACTTGTATACAAGCTGCACAGACAACAAACCTGAGTGCTGGGGATAAATCCTTTCCTGACCAGTAATTGCTCTGGAAGGCAAAAGGAATCACACCTTTCCCCAGAAACAAGAATAGAGCCTCCCACAGTGCAGTACTCTCCTTCCCCTGGAGACCTGTGCACCTACCCCACAGGCCACTCTTTTCTGCCTCTATCTTCCCAGATACCCTTGTTACTCAGCCTTCTGGCTCACTTAGGATACAGACATCTGCTTGTGATTGGTGTGCAGAGGTGTTGTCCTCAGAGGCTCTTAAATGGATAAGTTTACAGAGTAGTTGTTCTCAACATGGGGGGTCACGACCCCTTGGGTTGCATATCAGATATCCTGCATATTTACATTATGGTTCATAACAGTAGCAAAATTACAGTTATGAAGTAGCAATGAAATAATAATTTTATGTCTGGGAGGGTCACCACAGCACAAGGAACTATATTAAAAGGTCTCAGCATCAGGAAGGTTGAGAACTGCCGCAGCAGAGCAAAGCAGGGCAGACTGCTCAGGAGGAAGGAGGCTTAGGGGCATGGTGCTTGGTGTAAACAAGGGAAGAAGAATGTGTAGCGGGACCTAGGGGATAGGTGCTGTTCTTGAGCTGGAGCTGCAGGGTGCAGTCTGGCTCCTATGTCCTCAGGGAGGCCTGTGTCTGCTCGGTGGAAGGGGCAGCTGGCATAGAGCAGGATGGAGGAAGTCATGGTATGGATTAAGGGCAGGCACAGCTGTCTCACTACATCACAGCGATTATACGGTGTGTCTTGGCCCACTCTACAGGGGATCCCGCTGGAGTCTATCCACAATTTTCTAAACTGCAAACATCGGCCATCTTTTCTCCCTGTGCCAGAGCCCTGGCCCTCCTCCCTTTATCCCCTAGAACTCAGTCTCCAGGTTGAGGCAGATGTATACTTTTGCAAATCTTGCAAGTGGGGGCTTTCTCTTCTGGGAATGGTGGACCTCTCTACTCTCTTTTATTTCACCCCCTCTCAGCCACCTTGCCCACACTTCTCCTTGCTGGAATGGACAGACAGACAATAGACCTGGGTCCTTCTGCACCACCAGTAGGAAGCTGGAAGCTGCACAGGACCTGCTCTGGGCTCCTGAGCCTTCCCTTCGCTTCCTTTGTGACTGGTGGTCATGCTTGCTACACACAGCACTTAGAAGCAGGCTCCCAGAACTGGAGGGTGACCAGTGATGTCCTAACTGCTCACTGGGTGGTCTTGGTTGAGGCTCTCAAGTTCATCGAGCCTCAGTTTTCTAATTTATCCAGTAAATATCAACAAGGCTTGTTTGTGGTTTAGATTGCTGTAAGATTGAATAAAATAGTGTTTGGAGAACAATTGGCCACATGCCTGGCACCCAGGCAGCACTCTGCATTGCGACTCTGATTCCTTTTGTGGGAGCTGGCAGGACCATGCTGTACACTCTCCAATGTGGATGAGAGTGGAGTAGGTAGGGGTTGCTTTCTGAAGATTCAATTTCATGTCACTTCTTGGTCTGACCAGCGGGTGGTCTTTGTACCCTGCATGTATCAGAAAGCAGAGGCTGAACTTTTCTTCTGGGTGCAGTCCCCAGGAAGGAAATGTGACCGCCCTAGGACCAGGATTTGGCACCTCCATTGGGCCTTCCCTGGCACTCCCAGCTAAGAGAGGAGATAGCTGTGCTGAGAGACAAAGACCTGCTTTGGCCTCCAGTGCCAGGAGAGAGGGTGTTATCTTTGGGCCCAGGCGCTCTGGCCTGGGTCTCTGGGCTGGCACCCTATGGTACCACCTTCAGTTCCCAAGCCTTCTGAAAGGAGCCGGCCATTCAAGTGGTGCTGGCCCTGTGAGCATCTGGGAGGGAGGCCAGGAGAAGTAGCCATGACGGAGCTTTCTGGTGGTTGGTAGAGCCTGGTAACTTGGGTGCAGGGTACAGAGCTGGGGTTAACGCTTGGAAGAGTGAGGGCTGGGCATCGGGCTGGGTTTAGCCAGCTTGAAATTCCCATCTCCCCTCTGGTATATGTAGGATTTAAGAGCCTCTGAGGACACCTCTGCACACAAAGGCACTGAAGTGGGGCTTCCTTCTCCCCGTCCTTCCTGGCTAAGAATCTTAGGTTCTCTTGTTCTCTCTCTCTTACTCTTTCCCCTGTGGGGTGTGTGTGTGTGTGTGTGTGTGTGTGTGTGTGTGTGTGTGTGTGTGTGGTGTGTGTGTGAAACCGTGAAACAGCATACACAGAGGTCAGAGGATGGTGCTCAGACAGATCTTTTCTACTTTTTTTTTTTTAAGATTTATTTATGATGTATACAGTGTTCTGCCTGCAGGCCAGAAGAGGCCACCAGATCTCATTACAGATGGTTGTGAGCCACCATGTGGTTGCTGGGAATTGAACTCAGGACCTTTGGAAGAGCAGTCAATGCTCTTAACCACTGAGTCATCTATCTCTCCAGCCAAGTGCTCCCCCATCTTATGTGGATCACCAGGCTGGCCACTCTAAGCACCCTTACCTTCCCAGGCATCTTATTGGCCCTTTGTTTTTTGTTGGTTTGTTTTTTTGAGGCAGGGTCTAATGTATCCCACACTTACTTCAAATTCCCTAAGTAGCCAAGGATGACCTTGAATTTCTGACCCTCCCCCCTTGACTTCCCAAATGCTGGTATTACAGGAGGGCAGCACCATGCTAGGCTTAAATTTAGTGCTTTTTGAGTGCTAAGCATTCAGTGCCAACACTCTCCTAACTGAGCTTTGTTCCCAGCCCAGAATCTCATTCTTTTGTCTGTCTTCTTTCCATCTAAGGCAGCTAGGCTGGGGCTGGGGACAGGGGAAACTGGGCTGTGACCCTAGGGTTTAGCCATCCTTACCAAGGGTGGGTAGATGGGGGACATCCCCAGGTCATAGTAGGGGATCTGTAGGGGCAGATCTTCCTGCTGTCTCCCAAGCTCTAGATGGAGACCCTGGAAGGAAAGAGGGAACTGCATTGACCATTCCACACCCTGATCCAGGTGATCCTTTCTGCCCTGGAGTTCTACCTCTCATACTTTTTTTTTTTTTTCTCCCTAACTTTCTTCCTCTTTTTAGAAGCAAGGTCTCACTAGATGGCCCTGGCTGGCCTGGAATTCATAGAGATCTGATTCCTGAATGCTGGGGTTAAAGGTGTGGGCCACCAGGCTTGGCTTGGTCTTGACCTATTAACCCTCCTACCTCCATGTCCAAAGAACACTACCTTACTCTATCTGTTCAATGCTGGGCATTGAATCCAGGGCTCCATGCCTACTCTGAAAACTCTCTACCAATTCTTCATCCCCATGGGTGGTTGAGAAGCAGAAATGCTCCTCCAAGGGCTCTGGCTAGGACAGCCTGAGCTTGTTGATTCCCAGGGTAAGGCAATGGAAGGCTGTGACCTAACCTGGACACACCGATTAGTTCATGAAAGTACATACTCTCTTCAGAGTAGACTTCTTCCTTGAAGCTCTCCCCCCCTCCCCCCCCACCCCATCACTGTGTCTTCATCCCTGTGTCTTCAGGCCAGGGATCTTGCCCTATGCCCACCTGAATGTCCTCAGGTTCAAGTTGGCTCTGCCTGTCTGGTGGTAGCTCCAACTTCTGGGAGGGAGACAGGTCCATCCTGGAGGAGCAGAATGAAGATGAGTTTAGTACAGGCTCAAATGGGGACCTTCGTCCCTATCAGGACACCTGAATATTACTATCCCCAGAGCCCTGCTTCCAGGCAGCCACAGGAGGACAGAGTCTGAGATATGGCTACTCAGCATGGTGAACCTGTCCATCCTTCCCAGGTATCCTTGTGGTAGTCCAGACCAGCCTACCATGAACAGTATAGGAATCCTGTGATCTCAGGTTTCCTAGTTCCCAGCAATGTGAGAACTCCGAAGGCTGTACTCAGGACCAGGGGAAGGAGAACACAGGGACAAAGCATGGGCCCGCCACCATCCTAGCCAGCACAGTAAATCATATTTAAGGCAGTATTTTTCAAATGAAAGTTAATGCAGAAATCCATGACGAACAAAGTAACATTTTAAGTAAATAGAGGATCAGTAATAGCAATGCTGAGCCATATTGGAGCCTGAGGCAAAGGAGGAATTCAGTCATTCTAATTCTGTCTATATTTAAAATGTGGGTATTTTGTTCATCCTAGCTTCTTTTTTACATTGATTTTAATTAAAAAATATTGTATCCAAGCTTGGCACGAGGGTTGAGGCAGGAGAATGGTTTGGGCCCAGAAGTTTGAGGCCTGAGCAACACATTAAGACCCCATCCTTAAAAAAAGTGAAAATGTTATTGATGGTGATGACCAAAGTTTTGGGCTCCTCCATAAATTTTATACCTCAATGGTCTCCAGCCCACAGCTCACCCTTGGTCAGCGGCTAGGTCCAGCAGTTCTCAGCCTGTGTATAGGGACCCATTTGGGATCACATATCAGATATTTACATTATGATACATAACAGAATAATCATAGTTACGAGGTAGCAACAAAATAATTTTATGGTTTGGGATCACTACAACACGAAGAACTGTATTCAAGGGTCACAACATTAGGAAGGTTGAGATCCACTGGGAGAAGGTGAAACTGTATTAGTTATAGGACAACATCTTAGGGTCACAGTCCTCCTCACCTGTAAATTGTATGCTTACTTTGAGCTGCCGTGAGGTTGTCTGCAGCTTTGCTATACAGTGTAGTCATAGGGTCCTGAACACAGGACTGTTCTTCCAGCTGAGACTAATGCCTGTCCCCTCCTGCATGGGTTGCGGTTGGACCCTTGAAAGGGCAAGTGCTTGCTGGGAGTTTTACAGCCATTGGAGATGGCAAGGGAGGCTTGTCCACACTCACCTGTCCATGTCAACTCCTAAACGCTTCTGCTGCCAATGGTACAGAAGGGAGACAGCCAGAGCCAAGCCAAGGACGAGGAACATGGCCAGGGTACCCCCAAGAAGCCTGCCTGCGCTTCCTGGAGCCCCTTTGGGAAGGGGCTTTTCTGGAACCAAGAGAGGAGAGAGAGAGGGAGAGAGAGAGAGAGAGGAGAGAGAGAGAGGAGAGAGAGAGAGGAGAGAGAGAGAGAGAGAGAGAGAGGAGAGAGAGAGAGAGAGACACTCATGAGATGAGCTAGGGAGAGTCAGTAAGATCAGTAAAACCTGGACATTAATAGGATCAGACTCTGAGGCAAGCATCCCCTGTCCCCACTGCACTCAGGTTCTAGGCCGGTGATTGTCTGGTTCTGCCAGGAGGTCAGAATCTCTCCAAAGCTGTCAGTCCAGTCCATGCTGGATCCAGATCTAGGGCACGGAGGTGTGGGGGGGGATCCAGGGTTGGCTGAGGGTGCTCAGAGATGGGGTCCCCACCCCCTCATTCCATTTCTGGCCCTGCAGGGGAGATCCCTGATGAGGAGTTTAATTCCTTCCCTCCCCACCCAATTAACCAAGCAAATGAGCTAATTGGAGCCCTGCCCTTACAGCTCTGGAAAGGATGGGGATCCTGAGGGGAAGAAGGCTAGGAGATTAGATGGAAAAGGGGTGCCTGGAGGTTCCTGAGGGAACCCTGGTCTCTTCAGTCTGGAAGGGTTGACATCACAGGGGTCTGTAGTTGAAAGTATGGGACTGAGTATACCTCCTGTCTGGGATGGAGTGTGGGGGCAGCTCCTTTCAACTTGCTCTGTATGGGGTATACCACATCACCCAGCCTTGGAAAGAAAAGGGCCTAAGATTTGTTGGGGCATGGGGAGCTAGGTCCCACTTTGAGCCACACCACTAGTTTATCCTGCAGTCAAGAGTACAAGCAGCTTTCTGGATCTGCAGATCCGGCATGTGAAGACACCAAAGGTAGCAGGGCCCTTGTTCCTCTCTCTGCTGGGCTCCATGTCTCACCTCTGATCTTTGTAACACTCTGGGAGGAAGACACTGAGGAGGGAGTCACTTTCTTCACTTTCCCCCTCCACTACATTATACCTAATTAAACATGGAGAGGACCTGAATAGAGATGCTGAATTGGAGTTTGCAATAAACATCATGTAGCCAATTTTCCTAAAGTGGATTTGACGAGCATCACCCCCACCCCCAGTTCCACTGCTGTGAAGGAGAGGAGGAGGGGAGCTGTCTAGCACAGCCTGGCTATCACAGAATCTGTAGCTCTTCTTTAATTCTAGCTTCTGGTATTCTGAGGACAGTCTGCCCACCATGGTTCCTCTCAGCCTCAGCATCCCTCTATCCGTACTCTATGGCTCCACTGGAGAGCTGTGTCTGCTGAAGGGAGCCCTTGTGTGGTAGTGACAGCCTCTTGGGGCTGGGTTGCACATGTGTGTGCATCTCTTCACAGGGTTCAGGTGCCCAGGGCTCCTCCTTAGACCCTCTGCTTCAGCATCGTATCTTTTGTTCACAGACACCTTGGACTGGGATACTATAACTAGATATACAAACCTTATCAATCTCTCCTCTAAATGCTAGCATCTGGCACAAGTACTTCTCATCTATATCCCCAATCTTGTTCTTCCCCTAACTCTCCACTCTCTTTTCTCCTTGGGTTTAGCAAATACGCACAGGAGCATCTGGATTGTTCCATAGCTGTACTAGTCCTGGCCACAAAGATGTGAGAGGATGTGGTTGTCCCTATACCCATCTTTTCTACCTCCAGGGCTGCTTTGCTATCATCAGCTGTCATCACAGGCTAAATGTCTCCTTGTAGCTAGCTTTGTCCCCTTGAAGAAGCTGTCCTCCACTCTCCATCCCAAGTGACATTATTTCCTTCCTTCCTTCCTTCCTTCCCTCCCTCTCTGCATAACAGCCCTGGCTGCCCTGGAACTTGCTTTGTAGACCAGGCTGGTCTCAAACTCAGAGATCTGCCTACCAAGTGCTGGGATGCCACAACCCCCAGCTTCCTTTCTTTCTGAGGAGACGCAGTTGTATGTAGCTCAGGCTAGTCCTAATTTACTATGTAGCCAAGGGTGAGTATGGACTCCTGACCCTCTTGCCTCTACCTCTCGGATTCTAGAATCACAGGTGTGTACCGCCATAGTCCTTATGCCGGAGCTCAAACCCAGTGCTTAGGGTAAGCTAGGCAAGGAAGTTCTCTCCTTACTGCCTGAGCTAGTATAACTCCCCCAGAGGGATCCTTCTTAAACTGCAAATCTGATCAGTCTCCCTCCCCCCTTACAATCTTCCGGTGCTCAGGGTGCCCAGCACAGGGTTTTAGGGTAAGACTTCTGAGGCTCGTCAGGGAGTGGTCCGGATGTTTCTGTGCCCTCCTCTCCTGACTGTGCTGCATACTCATGGCAGGATTCCTGCTTCCCCTCTTGTTCAGGTGTTGTGGGAACTGCTTTTTGCTGGGGCCTCTCCCATGTACCCCTCTCTCTGCCAGGTCAACTTGTCATCTGCTGCCCTCCTGTTTCTTCTACCCCAGTGGCTATCCTCCACGGCACTCTAGTCCACTGTTTTGTCTATGGACTGTGAGTGCCTGGGTGACTAGTTTGACATGGCTGTCACATGCTGGATCAGTTAGTGAAGTGGTGGGACTTGACTGGCCAGTGCCCCAAAAGGTAGTTCTGGGAGAGGGTGGGCCCAAGCACTGGAATCTTAACTTCCACCAGGAGGCGCTCTCACCCTGAGCCGCCTTTAAGTTTTCCTGGCTAAGACCCACTTGTATCTGGTACCCTGAAGCAGGTTGGCATTTTGGAGGTGCTGAGTGGGTGGAGTGGCAGGGGAATGAACACATCCTCTGCTAGGCACTCAGAGTTCAGGTTTCCCTTATCAGCCAATCTGTGGGGCAGCAGCTACACCAACAGGGCAGGAGGAAGAGACAGCTTCAGGGCCAGGGACTGGGGTCTTAGTACTCTTTGCATTCATTCTCTGCTCATGGATGAAGGCTCTGTTTCCCGGGCCTTCACCCATCAATCACCCTCTGGGACCACTTTAGCAAGGAAGGTGGCAGCTGTCCTAACAAGGGACCCGGTGTCAACTGTGCAACACATAGCAAACCAAAAATATCTGAGAAGCGTTTGTATACGCATCGGAGTGGGAAGGTAGAGGGGATTAGGAGAACCAAGGGCCCACAGGAGGTGCAGGTTCTGAGCAAGGCTTGGCGTGAGCCCGAGCCAGGGCGAAGGCCTCTGACTTTGTTTCTTTGGGGTCTGAGTTATCCCCATTGTCCCGGGGCCTTGCCCCATCGGCCTGTAGGATCCCCCCCCCCCCATTCAGTGGAAAAGGCGCTAGAAGAGAGAAGAGAAGGACAAGAGAGGAAGACGCTGGCTTACGTCTGTGGCTTACCAGGCACTCTGCCCGGTGCCTTGGCTGTTTTCTGGTTCATTTGATCTTTGCATTAAGCTTGCAGAATTATATCATGTTATTTCTTCATGAGCAAAGTCTAGCCTAGAGAAGTGAAGTAATTTGTTCAAAGTTCTCCAGCTGGTCAGGAGTAGACTGGGACCTAGGGATGTGTGACTTTTCCTGGCCCAGACTATCAGGGTTTCTTAGAGATCCTGGATCCCTTACACCGCATGGACCTGCTGTGGCCCTCCCTGTTCCTTTGCAAATGGGGGTCCCACCTAGACCCTGCCCCCAGTGAGGGCCTCTAGATGCTTTGTCTCTGAGCCTCCTTTTGACAGCTGTGAGGAGGGGGCCTGGCGCTGGCCCCAGCTGGAGCATTGGCATCAAGCCCCCAGACACTCTCTGGTTACACCGTGACAAATGTGTTCCCCAGTCTCAGCTCCACAGGGTCTAAAGCAGGCTCTGTCACCTGCAGGCAGCCGGACATGGCTGAGAGAAGAACCAGTAAGGGGCCAGAGAGGGCTGGGAAAGCACGTGGAAGAGAAGCAAAGGCGTCCACAAAGAACCTACGCCGCCGAGTGTGAGGCCCAGTCTTTGCCAGTCTCATGAAGCTGCTTGTGTGTCTCTCATTGTACTGAGGATGCACAGAGAGCTTAAGTCCAGAATTCCACAGCCAGGACCACCACTTAGATCCAACGTGACTTTTCTCCCCTCCCCTCTTCTCCCCTCTTCTCCCCTCCCCTCCCCTCCCCTCTGTCTCCTTTCCAGTCAAGTAGCACAGGATGTCCTTGGATTTAGTACCTAGCCTAGGCTGACCTGGAACTCCCGTTGACAACAAGCTACCTTTTCCATCCCGCAATCCAAGCACATGAAATCCAGTGAGTGGCCAAAAGAGGGCAAGGCTCAGGTCTGGTAGCTTAGAACAGAGACAGCTAGGGCTCCAGGCTCCTTTAGGCACCAGCAGGAGGGGCTCCCTGGGGAGCTGGGATTTTTGTCCTCACCATGTACCTGTCCAGGTGACTGCCCTTGACTCAGGGCTACAGCCTACCTCCCAGTTAGCTAGTCTGCTTCTGCTGGCCCTTTCCCACAGGAACTTCTTAGGGAAGATGGAGTCAGACACAGACACAGCCAGTATCCCACTTTAGGATATCAAAACCCAGGATGAGTAGAGAGAAGAGAGTGATTAGCTCTGGGAGCTCAGGTTTCACAGAGCATGGACCCCTTGATGAGATTTTGAGAGCCTAATAAGAGTTCCCAGAAGTAGAATGGGACATCAGGACAGGCAGGGACTCTGTGCTACATGGACGGTCATATGAAGTGTTAGGTGTAGGAGAAGAAGCCTCCTTACTGCATACAGCAAGGAAACAGGCTCCAATTAGGTAGGGTGGGGCGAGGCAGAACATGCTTAGAGGTTTACATGCCAACAGCCTCTCTCATGCTGTCCCTGTCCTAGCACAGAGATCCTGCCTTTCTGAGCAGCTGGACTATCTGACAAGGCTTTCCCAGCATAGCTTCCTCAAGAGAGCTTTCCTCATCTCAGGTCAGACAGGTGTTTCTTAGGGAGCCTGTAGATTGTATGAGAAAATGGTTGCCCTGGTGGGAGAGGAAGATGGGCTATCATTTCAATGGCTGTGTGTTTGGTCACAGGGGAGGGTAGGATAGAGGAAAGCCTGGCCGAGTTCTCTGATCAGGGCCCACCCAGTGGGTCACATGGCCATTTCCCCAGCCCAGTTGTACAAGGTGGTCTCTGTTTTCTGGTTAGAGGGAGGGCTGGACCGAGGGTACTCTGGTGTTCCAGAAGATCTGAGGGCAAGGTCTAGCATTCCACAGGGTCATCCAGTTCTCTAGATCTAGGTAGAGCAGATGTTTCATGATTATTATTTCTTGGTCTTTTGAGACAGGGTTTTGCTATGTAGCCCAAGCTGGCTTTGAACTGATTGCTGCAATCCTCCTGCCTCAGCCTCCTAAGCGCTATGATTACAGGTCTATACCACTACAAATAGATTATGATTCATTTTAATGTTATTGTTGTATGGAAGCCTGTGCAATATGATCTGTTCCACGGAGACAAGAAGCTTCTGGCAGTACAGGTCACAGCAGATGTGAGGCTGGGGCCAGGTGACATCCCAGGGCATCAGGACTTCTGGTGTGGCACATAGCAATCAGTAATTAGAAGCCACCTCTCCTAGGCCTGTGGCCTTGGCATCTAGACTGAGCTCCTTATCTCCCTAAGACCATAATTCCTTAGCCAGACCCCAGGCATTTCCCATACAGCTTGCTGCTTATTTCCCAACTCTCTGTCTCATTTCAGCCCGGTCTTCTCAGGACCTCAGGGGTAGCAGGCTGCATTAGCATACTTGAGGGTAGGAATCCCTTCTTTCTGCCTAGAGATGACTGCATCTCTCCTTTGCCTATAGGAGCCAAATCTTTCAGGCTCTTCCTTTTGACTTACACTGATGTAAAATCCACCTAGAGGCATGTGGATAGGAGCCAACTCTTTCAGGCTCTTCTTTTTGACCCAGGCTGATGTAAAATCCACCCAGAGGCATATGGAAGTGCAGCCCACAGTGTTCTTTTCTTGTTCTAAGCAGCCAATGGCTATTGTTCTAAGACACAGCTAAGCTCTTCTTTCCTTGCCTGTGTCTACAGGACTAAGTATGGCCTCTATTCTGCCAAGGTGCTCCTGGGCTGGAGCTGCTAAGAGGTTCTGACCAACTCGTCATTCTCTAAGGTCTGGGCTGTCTGTGCCTGCCTTCGTGGTCCCTCCAGTGAGAAGAGCCTTTCTCCTTGGCATAGACATTGCTTTGGCTTGGAGCCTGGCTGGAGGTCACTTTGCCAGAGTCACCTTCTATGGTCCCCATCTCTTTGTTCTCTTGAGCTTGACTTCCACTTTGCTTGCCCGAGGCAGGAATAAATGATGTAAAGTGCTCAGCCTAAGGCCTGGCACATAGTCAATATGTAATAAATGGTTACTATTTTTGTTATTAGCTATTCAATAAGTAGAAATTGATGGTGGCGGTGCTGAAGCCGCTGATGATCGTGATGAGGCTGCTGCTCCTGCTACTGGTGGTGTTGGTGGTGATGGGGGTGATGGTGATAATGGACACACTGCTTCTCTTCTCTTTGGAAGCTAGGTGGAGATGGCTCCTCCTCTTCCTCTTCCCCATTTTCCTCCTCTCCCTCCTTCTTTTTTGATGTTTTGAGACAGGGTACTATGAAGCCCAGGCTGGTTTTGAACCCACTATGTAGGTACAGCTGGCCCTGAAGTCCTGATCATTCTCTCTCTACTTCCCAAATGCTGGAATTACATGTGTGTAATCCCACAATGCCTGGCTTAAAAACATACTTCGACACAAGTGACACTCAGCCAAGTCATACTTGCCACTGAATCATCATATCAACCATATTTCACATATACTTTTACTTAAATTATCCATTTGACATATCCACTGCTTAACCTCTGAGGACAGATCAGTAACTGAAGCTCGCAGGGAAAGTTCATGACACAGCCAAGGTCACATTGTTGGTAGAGATGAGAGAGGGGTCCTGATTCTTAGTGCAATGCTCTGACTAGCACAAAGGAGGATCCTGCCTGAGTCCCCCCTTGGACCTGCCTCTTGCTCTCAGTTGCTCTGTCTGCAAGGGAGACACGCAGCTCAACCTTGAGTTTCCCACCTTCTTAGCAAGTCACTCAAAACCTCCAAGGGCCAGCGTTCATCTGGAAGGTGGAAACAGTGGCACGTAGGTTTCAGGTGTTATTCAGGTAAATGTGTTTGAAACCGTAGCACATGTGCCTGGACACACTATTTACAAGCCCTTCTTCCTATAGAGCCCCTTAGAACAATATGCACGCCAGTCTTCCAACTGCCCTTTAAGTGTTCCCTAGTCTCCTTACCATTATGATCTATCCATAAAGGCACCAATTTGAGTGCCTTTGTGGGCTCTGGATGGAGGAATAAAGTGTGTATGCGTGTGTGTGTGTGTGTGTGTGTGTGTGTGTGTGTGTGTGTGTGTGTGTGTGTGTGTGTGTATAACGGTCACTTCCCACTGTGTTTATGATATTCCTCCTATCTGGAAAGTTCTCTTCCATGTCCCCAGGTCCCCTAGTCCCTCCTACCTAATGTTGTACCTTGAGTTGTCACTAGGAAAGTAGAGGCAGCTTAAGCTGAGCCCTCCCACCATCAGGCCCAGCTCAAGAGAGTTATGGGGATTTCATGCACATTCCTGGGGGAGGAGGAACTATCTTCTTGGCGGGGACTTTGCCCTGAAGGGACCTGACCCTCAGCCTCTTGGAGGGCAGTGTATGGCCCAAGCAAGTGAGAAGAGCAGGTTAACCATTTGTGTTACATGGCATCCCTTACCTTACTGGACACCCTGGTTCCTCTCATTTGCCAGCTCCTGTTTCTTTCCCAGCTGGTCTCTAAGAGCTGCTTTGACTTAGGAACAAGGACCCCAAATGGAAAAAATGAAGGGTCAGTGAGAAGATAGTGGCCTGATTCTCTACTTTTAGTAGCATGGCCTTCACTGGGCTGAGACAGCCTGTTTGCGTGTCTCTGGAAGGAACAGGCACAAAGGCAGGACGGCTCCTGTAATCTGGAGAGGGAGCAGGCCAGGAACAGCAGCAGACTGCCAAGTCTCAGTTCTCACAGTGGCAGAAAAGAGTGGAAGGAACCTCATCTCTGGAGTCCCAATCCAGGGCCCAGCAGTAAATCTGCATAGAGCGAAGGGCTCAAAATTGACCTCATAGAAACTAAATCTCACCAGCTTAGGGTTGGGGTCACTTAGGAGCAATGGAAACAGTAGGTTCATGGTTCATCCCAGGCCTGGCTAAGATCGCTGGAGTCAGGTCCAGCAGCCTTGCTCATGCTCAGCTGTGGTACTAAGCAGGGACTCCATGTGCCCTGGGAAACCCTTATATATGGGGTGGAAATCCCCGGAGAAGCATCTCTTTAGCCTGGTAAGGGTTCATATTCCCATGGCCTACCTTCCTGGGGCTGAGAACTAAGAATGAGGCTCAGTTAGGAGATTACTTGCCTAGCTTGCATTAAGCCCTGGGTTCCTCTGAGGCTTCCTGACACTTGAGGTACTTTAAGCAGATCTTCAGGTTTTCTTTGTGGGGAAGGACCTCAAAAGATCATTGAGTATTGGCTCATTTGATGTGGGTGTGGAGGTCAGAGCACAATTTTGAGGAATTTATCTTTTAACCTTCTACCATCTGGCATCTGGGGATGGAACTCTATGTGAAGATGATATTCCTGGACACAGGACACTTGTTTCGTGTCTCAAGTGACCTCACAGGGACCCTGGAAGTGTGCATCAGTGTCCTTAAAAAAAAAAAAAAATCAAAAAAGAAAAAAAAAAAAGAGAAAAAGAAACCCAAAAAACCCTTTGGTTCCAAGTCTTCAGGCTCCTCAAAGGTTGCCTTGTGACTCCAAGGGACTCTAGACCTGGCCCCACCTTTGTGCTTGCGTGTCTAGGCTGTGCATTAAGATTCTATCTAGACTCCTGCCTCAGACAGGGTAGGGGCTCTTCTATGCCATTAGTAAATTGCAAGCCAATGGAAACCTGTGTTTTAGCTCAAGTCTTTTTTATTATTACTTATTTTTATTCCATGTGCATTGATGTTTTTGCCTGCGTGTATGTCTATATAAGAGTGCTGGATCCACTGGAACTGGAGTTACAGATGGTTGTGAGTCTCCATGTGGTTGCTGGGAATTGAACCCAAGTGCTCTTAACCACTGAGCCATCTCTCCAGCCTGAGTCTTTAACAACAAACAAACAAACAAAAAAACAAAACAGAGTTTCACTCTGTAGCTGCCCTTGCACTTACTGCAATCCCCTGTTTCAGTCTCCTGACCTGGATTACCTCAAAGGGAGGATATAAAAGGTGGAAGGAAGGACAGAGTGTAAGTAAGTTACTAAAGGAGTGAGTGAATGAACAAATGTACTTCTTTCAAGAACCTTCTGTGTATGCTTAATTAAACTTCGGTATGGTCAGAATCGTCCATAAAATCCCCCAGTTCTTGTTGTGTGTGTCCAGTGTGTTGAGTAGAGTGCAGAAGGCACTTGTCTTGGAGTCAGAAGGATTGAGTGTGAGTTCTACACCTGCTACTCATTACTATGTAATTTTGGGTAAGATGCCAAACACCCCTGGCCTTGGGATAATCTTCAGTTAATTAGGGCTGTGCACGATGCCTCTTGCTTACCTGTCCAGTGGGTTAAGGAGATTATAGGACACAAGGTACCATTTCAGAAGTCCAAAAGACCTTGTCATTCTAGTTTCTGCCTGCCATTGACATGTTCGTGTAAGAGCTTGGCTCTGCCTTAGTTCTGTGAGTTCTACCATTTTTTTTTTTCAAGATCACTTCTGTTTACAAAGTCACCCTGGTACCACTTTTTCAAGAAATCTTTCTTTATGATTCCTGCCTGCCTCTCATAACTCAATTTGATATTAAACATGATTGTCACAAGCTCAAGCTGTATCTGCTGCCTGGGGCACTTACTGTTTTGTAGATGAACAGAAACATGTATGGGGCCCATATTCTCCTCACAGGAGTAAGGCTGGTGTGCGCCCCCTTTATTGGACCTCTGCCCAATGTCTCTTGTCAACACACACACACACACACACACACACACACACACACACACACACACACACACACACACACACACTCACACACTTTTTTCTTTCCCCAGAGTCTTTTTCCCTAGGTAGCAGTCTGGTTTTGAACTCACTATGTAGACCAGGCTGATATTGACCTTGGGGTAATCCTCCTGCCTTAGACTCCTCGGTCCTTGGATTTTAGGGGTGAAGTACTGTACCTGCTCTTGCCCTTATTCTTTACCCTTTTCTACTTTTATTGAAATTGTTCTTTGACAATTTCATACGTGTACAAAGTGCATTCTGACTACTCTAACTGCTAACCCTTTCACACTCTGTTAGCCTCTCATCCTCTCTACAAGTTCCTTTCCCACATTCATGTCTCATGTAGCCCAGGCTATCCTCAAATATGTGATGTAGCTCTGCTGAGGAGGATAACTTTGAACTTCTGATTTTCCTGCCTCTGTTTCCTGGGCACTAGAAGTTTGGGATTGGTTGTATACCACCATGTTTGGTTTATGCAGTGCTGGGAATTGAACCAAGCTAGACTTCATGCTAGCAAGCAGTCTGCCAACCGAACCTCTGCCCGTTTTTGGTTTTTATAGTGGTGGTGTCCAGAGAAAGAAGGGCCTGCAAAAAGATTAGAGGAGCGCATAGCCTTTGAGGCAGCTGGAGTTGAGGCCAGCTCCTAACGGGCTGACTCTGTGACAACTCTGGACAACTCTATCTTTCTTCATTTCCCGGTGTCTTTGGATGATGGGTAATACTAATGTCTTCCAGGGCTGCAATGAGGAATTAATATAGTAAAGTATTCTGAACCAGTCCTCAGTGAGTGATGCTGTAAGTCAAGCTATTGTTTATGTATCTGAAGTCACTTTGTGATTTTCAAACACTATATAAATGTAAGGATTTCTTATCACACATGTGCTCCTACGTCTCAGTTTTCTCATTTGGGGACCAAGAAAATGATTGATGAGGCTCTACCTGTTCTAATGCGTTATACCCTGAGTTCTCTGTATCTGTGACCTGTATTGGAGATCTCCAGTCTCTGAGGATATTCAGGAGGCTGGTGAGATTGCTCCATGTCTAGAGGTTCTTACGCACACAGCCCAGAGGCCTAAGTTTAATATCTGGAACCCAATTAGTGGAAGGAGGAGGCTGACTCTTATAAACTGTCCTCTGACTTTCACACATGACCCTCACAAGTAGAGATGTAAGTGTAGAAAAGAAAACATCCAGAAGCAATTGTGCCTAAGTTTGGTTGTGTATGGCTGCAATCACAACATGTGAGGGACCAAGTCGAGGGAATTCCCATAAGAGTAAGGGCTAGTGTTATAAAGCCTGGTTTGTGTGTTGAAATCCTGCCTCAAAAAAGAAAACAAGACATTGACTATGGTTTGGAGCTGACATATCCCCCGTGGACTTAGATCTGGTCTCTGGTGCTAACTGAGAGACAATTGTGTCATTAACCTCACAATGAATAAATTCATTGAGGAGTTCACAGCTGAATGGGCTACTAGGAGGTGTAGAATGGAGCAGAGAAGTAGACCGTGCTCTGGGAAGGAGCAACGTGACCACCATGTAGTGAGCAGCCTTCCTTTACCATGTGGCGTCTGCTCTTTGTCACATGGCCTGGATACAGCACAGGTGAACAGTTTAAAACAGAGCCACGGAGCCCTCCCCACTAAGATTCTCTCAGATATTTGCTCACATTGGTGGAAACACTAAGACCATCTCTGTACTGAACATATGCTGACACTTTCCCTTGTCATTATTCTTGATGTACCATGACAACTATTTACAGGTCACTTATGCTTGATCCAGTGTTATAAGTAATCTAAAGATGGTTTGAACTATTCAGGAGGATTGTGTGGGTTCTATGTAAACGCTGTGCCATTTTATGTAAGAGGCTGGACCAGCTATGGACTTGGGTGTATGGGAGGCCTGGACTCTAATGAGATCAAGGGACAGCTGTCTCTTAAAAACTAGATAGATCTTTGGCTGGGAATTTTCATGTGTTGAGCTTTGGGGACAAAAGCATAGGGCATAGGACAGAACACTGGTGGCTTCAGTTTCTGGAGAAGTCCGTGGCCTTTAAGAAGGGCTGGTGGTGGGCATTGAAGGGTGAGCCCTTTGGGCCCTGGTGCCATGCTTATCCTGGAGCCTCCAGGAAAGCCAGTTTTAGTCAACTGACTGCCCTCAGTACCACAGGGTTTAGGGATATCTCCTGAAAGATTGTCATGAAAAGAATCCACTTTTCACTGCTTAATCTCCACCTCTTCCTCCAGTAAACAGAAAGGAAACTCTGGGGAAGAGTAAAGGTGCGGTCTTGTTGGGGGCCCATCTCTGTCTTCTCTACGGCATGGGGAGCGACTCCTGCTGTAAGAAGGACTTCTCTGCTCACCTGGTCATGGAGGGAGCTTGGGTCATTTTTGTTACTAGGGAAGATCCTTCATTTCTCTGTGGGGAAGACAGAAGGGAGCTGTCACTGATGAGGTGGGTCAAGCAGTGTGACTGTGCTGTCCCCTCCCCCCAATGCTGCTGCTGCAGCAGCCAGATTTATCTGCAAGCCCGCAGTCACATCTGGCCTCCGCATCCACTGAAGGAGACACAGACTGTGGAATGGAGCATGGCAATTCATCATCGCCAGGCCGTGAGGAGGGAGCTTGAGGACTTACTGTCCTGGCCCCGCAGCTTTGTCTTCAGGAGCACCCCAGGAGAAGCCACCACGCTCCTGTGTCCCTAAATCTTTGTTCCACATGCAGACAGGGTCCATGCCCTAGTCAGTTCTGCCATGGAACCAGAGAGGTTACTGGTGTGACATAGATTAGGGAGGAGATTAGCCTCAGGATTCAGCCCAGCTCTCTCCATGTCTTTTCCCGCCTCCTGCCTGGGGTTCTAAGCAATGCTCTTCCCTTGAAACTCATTAGTCATAAGGTGTATCTCCCTGTCCATTGCCTTCATTTCACTACCTCTCCTCCCAGGAACTCTGTGTTTAGTTTAAGATGTGTTACATTCATTTCTACTGTGGAATATTTGTTTAATGATACATTCTTTTATGTATTTGCTTAAATCCGGGAAGCTGGGTTACTGTGCCTGCCTAAAACACCTGATTAGTCTAATAAAGAACTGAACAGCCAATAGCTGGGCAGGCGAAAGGATGGGTGTGGCTGGCGGGCAGAGAGAAGAAATTTAGGGAGAAGGGAAGGATTGAGAAAAAGGAGAAGAGAGGGGGGTACAGGAGCCAGCCACATGGCCACAGAGCCACCCAGCCACACAGCCACATAGCCACCCAGCCACATGGCCACAGAGCCACCCAGCCACACAGCCACACAGCCACCCAGCCACCCAGCCACACAGCCACCCAGTTACACAGCCACCCAGCCACACAGCCACACAGCCACACAGCCACACAGCCACATAGAATAAAGAAAGGGAAAAAAATCCCAGAGGCAAATGTAGTTAAAGAGAAATGGGATTTAAGTTAGAAAAGCTAGCTAGAAACAAGCCAAGCTAAGGCTAGGCATTCATAAGTAAGAATTTATTCCGTATATTTATTTGGGAGCTGAGTGGAGGGCCCCCAAAGAGTTAAAAAAAAAAAACCTACAAATCTGAGTTACTTAGGAGTCAACTATGGACACGGGGTGGGGGTGTCAGAAGAAAGTTTCTCAGCATATTCTACCTGGGCATTCAAGGTGGCACCATTAATACCTCAAGCCAGCTAGCCATTCCAGCTGTCAGTTTCCTTACTGCTGGGGTTTCCTTGATGCTTTGGGACAGTCCCCCGCCCCAAGAGCCCACATTATTTCCCCCCTTTCTTGGCTCTCTTCATCATCTTATGACCTTCTAAGTCCCCTAACAGGAACCAGTCCTAAGACAACTTCAGTATACCGGCCAGCAGCCCCCAGCCCTGGGAAACATGTGCCAATGGGTTTCCAAAGTGTGTGTGTGTGTGTGTGTGTGTGTGTGTGTGTGTGTGTGTGTGTGTGCATGCACATGTGTTTGCAGGTCAGAGGTAGACACTGGGCCCACCTTCCTCTGTCACTCTCTCCCTTCAGGGGAGCTCACTGATTTGGACAGACTGTCTGGGCAGCAATCCCAATGATGTTCCTCTCTCTCTGTTTCTCTCTTGTGGTGATGTATTTTATATTTAATAAAACCAGTCTGGAATATCAGAGAACAGATCCATCCACAGTCAATCCAGGAGGGTCAGAGAGTGGTAACTCACACCTTTAATCCCATAACTCCAGACAGAGGCACATCTTTCTGTGTTTCTCTGAGTCCAAGGCCTAACTACCAAACAGTAGTACCTCACATCTTTAATCCTAACTCTAGGAATATGATGCAGAGTGGAACCCAGAAGTGAAACAGCTGGGTGAAGATATTTAAGGCATGCGTGGGCTGACATTGAGATATTCTGTATAAGCGACAAGGAGCCAGGCTGAGGACCCGGGAAGATAGCTTTTACCCTGAGAAGTTG
Organism: Phyllotis vaccarum; assembly: GCA_033318265.1. Taxonomy (NCBI): domain Eukaryota; kingdom Metazoa; phylum Chordata; class Mammalia; order Rodentia; family Cricetidae; genus Phyllotis; species Phyllotis vaccarum. The sequence continues at coordinate 87,564,930 of JARWLC010000012.1, forward strand.
GCTGGGTGAGATTTGACTGTGGTGTTTCCTCTCTGATATTCCAGTTCCCCTCCCCCTGATATCTAGCTCTGAGTTTTCATTAGATACCAGCTAGAATTGCGTTTCACTTTGTCTCTCTCTCCCTTTCCCTCCCTCTCCCCTTCTCTATCTTTCCAGCACTGGGATTACAGGCAAGTGTCAAACTTTAAAAAAATTTTTTTTATAGGACTCTTTTGAAAGTCCAAATCACTTATGGTCATGAAAAAAAATCAAAACATCACCAGTCATCAGAAAATGCAAATAAAAAGGCCACAGTAAGACCCCACTAGGTCCTTGCTCAGATGACCAAAAGTTAAAGGAGAGATAACGACCGGCTTTCAAGGCAGCAGAGCCACAGAACTCACGTGCCCGCCGCCCGACTTCTAAACAAACCTGGCTGCACGTCTCTAATTGATTCTCAGGCAAGTGCTAGCAGATACAACTGTGATGAGTCCCACACTTTCATACAATGTGTGTAGCAACCAGATGTGTGATCATGTCAAACGGGAGACCCCTGCCCACAGAATAAATACATTGTGGCTTTCACATGAAACAAGGAAACAAGCACTAGAAGAGAACCGACTCCCACAGCTGTCCTCTGACCTCTACACACATGCCAAGGCACATGATCACATGTGCATCTTCACACACAACAACAACAATAATAATAACAACAACATACGTTTTTGATAAAGTTTAAGGAAGTTATTAACTTCACGGCCCCGGATGAAGGTCTTGCCTGGAGTGTGGTATGTGTGTGCTTCTTCTGTCTTGATGGGGAGCTGACGTGTGTGTGTGTGTGTGTGTGTGTGTGTGTGTGTGTGTGTGTGTGTATGAAGCTGCTATTCTGAGCACTTTACCTTTGGAAAATCAAAATCAAAAGTGACTAACTTATACCTAGAGTTAGCAAACAGACCAACGCGGTCACCCATTGTCTTGCTTCCCCTCGGATATTTCTATTTCTTTTTTTCTTTAATTAATTATTTTGCAGTGCTGAGAATCAAACTCAGGGCCTTCTGCACGCCAGGCAAGGGCTCTGTCATGATCTACATAAAGCACGAGGCTTCTTTTTCTACAGATAAACTTTGCGGAGGAGGGGGACACTCAGAAGTCTTTGCTCTGAAATAAGCATGGCCTTTTGTTCCTGTGTTTGATGCCGATCCTCTGCTAATGAAGGTGAACCAGCGTGGAGATCCTAGCCAAGGCTACCTAAGCCAGCTACTATACCCTACCTGATGAAGCACAGCAAGGAGGAAAATGCTATGAGGTGGTGGTCATCATGACTTGCGCGGTGCAGAGCTGACACCTTATTTGTGATTTAACAAGTGTCCTGATAGCTGATGTTTTCATGAGTAGGGACTTAGGGAGTTATATAGCATTAAAAGTTATGGCAAGAAATGACATCCCGTCAGCCAAAGCTGACTGAGCTCCACCCCCCATCCAAGAATATATGATGAATACTTGACAAGGAGGTTCACACATCAGCCACCTGTGATCGGTTCCACTCCTATTGGCTCTAAATAGCTAACTCTTAACTATCTTTCTTCTGGCAACTTGTTGACATAGAGACAGGTCTCAAGGGCAGATGGCAATGTACATAGGTCCACACAGCTGACACTTGGACATAGGGATTGAATTCTGTCTCCTTCCTTTAATTACATTTCATAATTTCATATACAGAAACACCGGGGAGGGTCAGAACTGATGATGGAATCATCATTCCCCCCAAAACACCCCAAAACAACAACAACAACAAAACCCAACAAACAAAAAAACGTCAATAGACTGTAGTTCTGACCCTGATCATTGAGATAAAATGTAGCAGAGCCTCATGAAAACCACCACATTCTGGAGACCAGTTAGAGTGAGCACACATGAAGACCCAGAAGTTTAAACATCTGTCTGTCTACCCATGGTCCATATTGTTTTCTCCTTATCTACTTATCTATATTCTCACTCATCTAATAACCATTCATGGCTTCTTCCTTCCTCCCTACTCATCCATTTACTCACCCATTCTATTCATCCTTGTCTCCAACCCACCTGCCCATCTGTTCCTCCCCTTCTTCCCTTCTCACCTACCTATCCATATATCCATCCATCCATTCATCCATCCATCCATCCACCCATTCACCCATCATCCATCCATCTATCCATCCATCATCCATCCATCCATCCATCATCCATCCATCCATCCATCCATCCATCATCCATCCATCTATCCATCCATCATCAATCATCCATCCATCCATCATCAATCATCCATCCATCCATCATCCATCATCCATCCATCATCCATCCATCCATCATCCATCTATCCATCCATCATCCACCATCCATTCATCATCCATCCATCCATCCATTCACCCTCCCAGTCTTCCCCCTTCCTTCCCTTCCTTTTTCCCTACCTCCTAGTTCCCCCCCCCCCATCTACTCAGAAACTCAAGTAAAAGGATTGAGCCTTTCTATGTTCCATGCTGTCACTGTGAAGACAGCAGCTTTGGCTGTGCCCACTGCACAAGAGTGGGTAGGTCAGCATCAGGGCGGCCACACAATTTCCCTCCCCTGCACCTTCATCATCTCCTGGTCAGAAAGTTGCATACAACAATATCTCATCTGTGCTCACGAGGATGAGAGAGAGATAAGTGTTTTGTTCCTCCAGGAACGCGGGGATAACTGGGAGCTTGTCAAAAACAGACTTTATTTTTTGGAGTAATTTCAGGTTCACAGTAAGACTAAACGGAAGGAAGGCAGAGAGGTTTCCCAGAGACCCCCTGCCCTTACATAAAACAGCTTCCCACATGCTCAGCAGTTCCGCAGCAGAGTGCTACCTTTGTTACAATGGATGAACCCACACTGACACCTCATTATCGCCTGTAGTCCAGAGGTGACTGGGGCTGGGTGATGGCAGCTTGTGTGCTGGCATCATACTGGCTTTGAGATCATGCTTTCCTGGAGCTTCCGACCATTGCACCAGGACGTATGCCCAGCCTGGCCTGACTCCCAAGGGCAGGTGCCTCACTGCCATGGTGCTCTGGCCCCATGAGTGCTGTTCAGGTCAGGAAAACCTAGTTGGGTAAACAAAGACCATCTCACAATATCTAAAGAGTTATCCTAGGAAGCAAGCTGAGTTATTCTGTGTTCCCAGATCAATGAGTGAGGCTTGGGGAGGGAATTTCTTTTTTTCTGCTGGTCAAGACAGCCCCTGGAAGGCTGGGTCACTCATGAGCTAAGCAACTATCCATCAACAGGTAACATTGGGATACTTGGGGACAGCCCTGCTTGGGAAAGGTTGGCTTGTGTGATCCAAGGATCTCTTTTGATTGTTACTTTGACAAATAAATTTTTCTTAAAATCTGTGGAGCACAAATTGTATGTCTCTTCTTTGCTTAGCTCTGAGGATGAGGAAGGTACTCTCTTCCTTTCCTAGGTCTAGTGAGGAACGCAGCTTGTGTGACTCAATTATTTGCTACTATTTGGCCTGTAGGCTATGAGCTTCTCCTGAGGCGGAGGGTCCCAAGAACGTTGTAAACTGCAAAAGAACTACACGCTGGCTAATTTTATGTTAATTTGGCATATGCCAGAGTCATTTGGGAAGAAAAAACTTCAATTTAGAAAATGCCCCCATCAGATCGACCTGTGGGCAACCCTCTGGCACATTTTCTTAATTAATAACTGATGTGTAAGGGCCGGCCTGCTGTGGGTGCCTCACCCATAAGCAGGAGGTCCTGAGATGTTAAGTAAGCAGGCTGAGCAACACTTGGGGATTAAATTTGTAAATAGCACTTTTCCATGGTCTCTGCTTCAGTTCCTGCCTCCAGGCTCCTTCCTGCCTTCTTGCCCTGACATCCTTAGGTGATGGACTGTGATTTGAAAGTAAATGTGATGAAATAAGCCTTCTTCCCCAAGTTGCTTTGGGCATGGTGTCCACAGCAATAGAAACCTTAACTAAGACAAGCTAGATCTTTCAGTGGAGAGGAAACTGGGTGTGAGGAGGTCAGGGGACTTGCAGGGCTGGGAACCAGTCATCCTTCCAAAGTTTTCATTCCCTGTGAAGTACAGACATTCTCAGGACAATTGGGGCCAGTCCTTAGACAGGAAAAGGGCTTAAAGGGTATACCCCTGCTACCTTTCCATTTTCTATCAAGGGAACTATCGACTCTTTCTTGAAGCACACTCATTTCTTCCAGCACCATGAACCAGAATCTGTCTTCACAGAGGGACTATGGAACCTCTGTTCTCTTCCGGAAGATGCCCAGAGCCCCAACATCTAGGAGTGGTGTAACATTAGAACACCTGCTTACAGCCATGGCTATCTCCTAGCCCCCTACTGGCCTCCAGGTGGTGGCCTCATCAGCTAGGACATTGTGTCTTGGATAATAATGAAGGTGGTTAATAATTATAATAGATAGAATATTTAGTACCTAAGTCCTCTGTGCACTATTTTGCCCTGTCACCCGACTACCCATCTACTTTGCTCTTGCAGATACTACACTTGTTAACTTGTTATTAGCCAATAGAGCTCTCTCTCTCTCTCTCTCTCTCTCTCTCTCTCTCTCTCTCTCTCTCTCTCTCTCTCTCTCTCTCCCTCTCTCTCTCTCTCTCTCATCCAAGGCTTGTATTGAGCTCATAGCCCTACCCTATCTTCCTGAATTCTGGGATCCCAGACAAGCTTTTTAATTCTTAATTATGTTCCTATCTCAGGATCCTCCTCTTCCTCATAATTGACACCTGAGGATGGTCCCAACTTCATGTTGGAGGCTTGAACCTGACTGTCTTTTAGACTGTCCTGGATAGCTTGTTAAAAGATCCCAAGCCCCAGAGGTTCTGTCTATATCTGCCTGGGGCAATGCTTGGTGTTTCAAGGCCTCAGCTGTGGCAGGGCATGGTGATACACGCCTTTAATCCCAGCACTTGGGAGGCAGAGGCAGACGGGTCTCTGTAAATTAGAGGCCAGCCTGGTCTATGAAATGAGTTCCAGGACAGTCAGAGATACAGAGAGAAACCAAACAAAACAATCACACAACTACTCAGCTGTGATTACTCTTGTCAACTTAGATTTGTTTCCAATTTGAATCCCCTGGTTTATCTGTGAGGGATTGTCTAGATTAGGTAACTTGAGAAGATCAATCCTAGGTGTGGGCAGCACCGTTCCTGATGGCTTCTTCACCGAGATGAACGGCACCCTCAAAGAGTGAATATGAGAAAAGGAGTAAACTTTCCCTTTCTTAAGTTGCTCTGGGCAGCTATTTTATCACGGCGACAAGGCAAGCCATTGATACCCTGGGTGATTCTGGATTAAGTACCCTGTGCTCAGTGGCACTTGCAATGTACATAGATGTTGCTATTGGGTTGGTTTTCAAGACAGACATAGCGATTCCTGTGCTAGTCTTAGCCTGGAGTTCAGGGTGAACTGGATATGATGGGGCCAGAGGTGAGGCAGGGTATGGGGTGGGGTGCGTGTGTGTCTGTGTGTGTGTGTGTGTGTGTGTGTGTGTGTTTGTGGAGGAGTGGTTGTCAGAGAGAGAAAAAGAAGGGGACAATGCCTCTGGCTGTCACCTAAGAGTTGGTGGTACAGATGAGGAGTGAGACAGTGGCCCTCAGGAGACCTGGGCATGGCTGCCATTAAGGAGATAACAGGGCTTGCGGACCATGGAAGTTAGCACCGAAGTAAGCCTGAGGACATGGAGGCAGGTACAGAGGTGTTTCCAGAAGCCGAGTCCAGCTGGTGCTTACACCAACCATCAGAAGCCTTCCTCTGCCAGCTTTGCCACCATCCATGTCCCTCTCATTGTTTTAAACCATTTGTTGGCATCTTTCCCAGGAAGTCTTCCTCAATGAGTCTAGCATGGTTGGCAGCTCTACTCAATGCTCAGTGTAGCTAGCTCCCCTGTGCCTACCTGCTGCTCCACTGGGGGCTTGTATTGATTTTTGGTCAACAGAAACTGTTTTCCTGCCCCCCTCAGTGTTTTGATACCCCACTTGCCACTCCCCACTCTCAGAGGTGGCTCTGTTCAGCATACACTTATTGAGATGTGATTGGGTTCCCAGTTCCCACTCCAGACTTCAGCTCTCCACATACAGAGTAGGGGGTTGGATTGGCACCGTCACTTTGGAACAAATAATGTCTGAAGTCTGCACAGAGTACTTGTGACCACCGATATCTGTGGAATCCATACATATTCTTCAAGGTCATGGGAGAAGGTCATGCCACCCCCTTTCAAAGGAAACTAGCTAGTCTCATCCTGTGCGGCCACAGCTTTGCACTCGTAGGGCAAGGAGGCCGATGCCCAATTTGGTATCTAGGATCCTTGGTGCTGTGAATTCTTGAAGTGGCAACAATGACAGGCTGGCACAATGGCTTGGCCTCCGGTGACCCAGACTGTGACCTAGGTGAAAGAATGTGTGAATCCTGAGCATTGTTTATTCCTTGTCATCTGCAGCAGGAGGCTTGGTTGGGGAATGGTCCCCTAGAGAACAGGGTACCAGCTGGGAGTGGGTGATGGTGGCATGAAGGAGGCAGACTTAGCCATACTCAGGCCGAGACTGCTTTAGGCTATCTACCCTTTGGTTCCCTGCTCTGGCTAGGGTGAGGCACTGGCTGAGGGTTTTGGGTTTAGACAGAAGTAGAAGCCATGGCCTAACTAGCAGGAAGTTTTTCCTAAACTTATCTCAACCGGGAATTGAGTGTGGATGCTGGTATCCTCAAAGTTGGCCATTCTGCCTTAGGTCTGGGAAGGGTCTGGCTTCTCCAGTGCAAAACTCCACCCACAGAGGCTGTGCCTGAGACTAATTGGCTTGCCCTCCTTCCTCAAAGCTGGAGAAAGTCTTGGCTAATTTGCCGGAACGCTCTAGTTAAATGCCAATTAGGAAGTTCTGTCCACTGCTCTCTTCCAATATATTAATAATGTAATTAAGCATTTATTGCTCACACAAATTAAAAATTAACTTAAACAGACAGCCTGAAAAACTGAGGAAATAACTACTTAGACAACCAATTTGCATCTCATTCAAATATCAACATCTAAACACAGATCACTCTGTCCTGGGTGCCTTGGTTTAGCCTTCCAGTGAGGGGCTCAACCAGCTGCCAACAGCTGCAGGCTCCTCTTCCACGCTGGATTCTGCCTTTCTTAGGGGATCTGATCTTAGGTGTGGAGGAGGTGGCTCTGTTCCCATGTGGCTCTGAGGGCTTGCTAAGCAGCTGTCTTGGCTTCTGTGGTCCCTGCCCCTCCAGAGCCCAAGGCTCTATGGTGTGGATCTTGGTGAAAAGAGATGCCACCAGGGGTGAGTAGGAGGGGGCAGTTCCTGGAGCCCTCCTGTCCTCCCACCCCCAGGGTCAATTTGTCCTGCATTCCAGTCCAGGAGATGGGAAGCAGATGTTGCTGGCATGGGTAGAGGGGAACAAGAGCCCCCCCACCCCGTCCCCTGGGACCTGAGAGAGCTGGGGGGGGGGCACATTGCACTACATCTTCAGAACAGAAGAAGGAAGGATAGAACCCCTCTTTTCTGTCCCCCAGGATCTGTCTAACACAGCAGGTGCTCCACTGTGGGGTTTTCTCAGAGCCACAGGGGACCAGGCATGGAAGAACAAGATTCCAAGGAAGGGGGCAAGAGAGGACCAATGGGGAAAGAGGTGGTGATTAAGGCTCTGGAACAGAGCAGGCCTTCCTCAGCTGTGTACTTCTGTCATCCCTTCTCGACGACCCCCCTCCCCCATGCCTTGGCCCTGCCTGGCCAGCAGATGCCAGCCGTCCCCCTGTGCCCTATTATGCCTGTGCACGGCTCACATCTCATGGAAGGATGGTGTTCAACCAGGGACGCCTGTGAGGTGCCTGATGGGACACCTCAGTAAGTGCCTGCCTTAGCATCCGGTGCTCTGGTTATTTGGAATGTACCTTTGCCCTCCCCACTATCTGGTTCTGTCTCCTTCTCCAGGTTTGCCCCACTTCAGTGACAGGAGGTGAATGGCTTGTTTTAAACACTTTATTTATAAAAAAGTACATTTTTTTTCTCAGTACATTTTCAACCCATTTTTTTTTTAATACAAGTAAAAGGGGGTGGGACATCCCCCCCCCCCCCTTAGGTCAGAACCAGGAGAATCTGCCTGGCTGTCCCCAGGACCAAACTGGAAAACAGTGACAAGAACTGAAGCAAAGGGACCCGGTCACACTCAGCAGTAAGAGTGGCAGCTTCTCCTGGATTTTGTTTCCATTTGTTAAAAACAAAAACAAAGACAAAACTCACCCCCTCCCCCCAAGCCCATTCCTCACAGCCAGGGTCAGCAAACATCAGCTAGTCTGGATTTCTTCCTCACCTGTGGCCCAGGTCAGCTTGAGCCACCCGCCCTCACCAGCAGAGAGTGTTTCAGTTGGCAGTTAGGCTTGGGGAAGTCTCTACCTGGTCCCCCAAAGTCCTGGGATTACCCCTCTCCTCCCAGGAAGGGAAATGCAGTGTCTGCTGGGCTCAGAGGAGCGGCCCCACCTACCTGACATAGTCCTGATTCTCCCAGCTTGAGGATGGAAGAAAAGTTATTTGCACCAGTGACTGGGGCACAGGGGGTGGCTGGCAGAGGGGGCACCTGCCCAGGGCTTGCTTGGGCCCCTGTCCATCTGTCTTGGGCCTGAGCATTAGTACAAGGGCTTCTCACTCTTCACGTATGTACTTTTGTCTGTGCTTGGTCTGTGGAAGGCGTGTGTTGGTGTGCTGGGCATGTGTTCACTGATTGTGTGCTGCTGTTTTTTGTTGTTGTTGTTGTTTTTTTTTTTTTCAGGTCCTTTTGGGAAAAGAGACTCCAAGAGTTGCTGGGTATCAGAACAATATCAAAGTCTGTAGGGAAACAGAAGTCCAGAGGCAGCAGAGGGGCAGGAGAGAGAGGCCAGATGACAATCGGTGAGGCCGTGGCAGTTAACACACCAAGTTTATTTTCTGTGCAGTAAGGCTCAGCTTGGGTTGAGGGCAGGAAGGTGGAACAGAATACCCTCCTCTCTGCTGCTCTGGGCCTTCTGATGTCAGCTGGATGTAGCCATCGTCCCACAAACACAGGGCAGAGAAAGCCCCTCATTTTTAGGCCCAGCTACTGACGCCTGCCTCGTTTCCTTTCTTTGCCCTGGTAGCAGTGCCATAGCTGGGATCCTGCTGCATGGACCCCATAAATTGTGCTTTGCTTGGGGGGAAAGGCATGCAGGTGTCTTGAGGGGAACTTAGTGCTTAGTCCGGTTCCGGGGTCTCCTCAGTCTGTCACAAAATAAGGAACAAGGGGGTGACGGTGAAAGGTAGGAGAGATGCAGGAGGGGGAGTCTTTTCAGTTTTATAATTTCATAGAGACAGAAATGCCACTATGGGGCAGTCAAGGTTCTGCCTCCTGCTTTGGGGGTAAGGGGACCAAGCAGACCGGTCAGAAGGGGCATGAGGAGAAGGGGAGTGATGTGACTTGGGAGGGACATTAATACCTGCTGTGAGAAGCAGCCCAGCTCCTCCATTTTCCTCCACCCTGTGGCTAGAAAGGCCCTAGAATTTTCTTTCCTGAATTTCACTCTATCCAGTGTCCCCAATGCCAAGAGGGGAGAGCCACCACAGGGCTGGCATGGCTTCAGACTTCTGCTACGTGGCTACTGGGCAGCCTGGGCTGGGGCTAGGACGGTGAGGGCCTGGCGAAAGGGCCCCAGTTGGTGGGCTGAGGGGTGCCAAAGATGGCAGGAATTCAACAGCAGCACCAGGGAGGGGAGTAGGTTGAGGAATGGGGCTCCCTTAGGAAGCCTATGGCAGGGGGTCAGTGCCCGTGGGGCACAGAATGGTCTGCCTCCCTCATCCCAACACTTGCTGTCCCTCAGCATTTCACCTTGAGCTGAGTTAGCCGAGATCCTGGCAGGCAAGCCCTAGGGCTCTTGCAACCCACTTTGCCTACCCCAGGGCATAGGCATGCCCATTTAGAATGTGGGGAATCTAGGGCATAGATGGAAAAACTGAGGCACTTTGAGCTTGGAAACAGAGGGCTGGAAGGGGACCTTTCTTCATGTACTCAAGGGAAGGCCCAGCCCCAAATGGCTGAAGGAAGTCTGCATGCAAAGGAGGGCCCTTCCAAGGTCCTCCTTATTTCAGCATGGCACCCGGAGAACTGACCAAGGGTCAGACTGTGGACACGCAGCTGGCTGTCCCCACACTTTCTTTGAGACCTGTGGCATCTATGCAGTCCCTTTCAGTCACTAGACTGTTTTTGCCTAGCTTCTGCGAGGCTGCCCTTACCATATAAATACCTCTTTGCCTCTAATTCCTTCCTGGGATCTCAGCCTTGACTTTCCAGAAGAGTCAAGTGTTGACATCACTTGACAGATAAAGAAAAATCGGAGAAACGTGCACATCATTTTAAAGGTTGGAGCTACACTGAAATCTTAAGAGGGGCAGCAGCTGGGTGGTTCATCCCAGCTGTCTCTGGATGCTTCTGTAGGCTGATCCCTCCCTGAGCTGGGAAGGAGTAAGAGACAGAGCGGAGGGTAGGGCCTGGGGCAGTGTTTAGCCTGGGCAGGGCGTGAGAACACTGGGGGAGATTGGCAAAGACCCAGTGATATGTGTGCACATGTTGGCAGAGACATACAGGAACTGTGGGTAGAGTCTACCCGGGGTCACCCACTGTGTAGAGAATGGACTACGGGTAAAGGGAAAAAAATATATGAGGGCAAGGCCAACTTCATTTTGTAGGCCAGAAGGAAGAAAGGAAAACATTGGCCAGGACCCCAGTAGGACCCTCAGCTCCATTATTTCACAGACAAGACTCCCCTGGATACCACGGAGAACTCCCCTAAAGCCTCTTAGGTGCCCTGGCGGCATCAGCTTAGAGTGGGGGGACTGGACGGGGACATTGGGTTACTTCTCTCTGGGAAGAGCAGCATGTAGGGTCGGGTGAGGGTGCTCTTCATCTCGAAGCCCCCTTGCCCTCCATCCCCAGTGAAGAAAACACAAACAAATTCCAGTGTTGGGGGACAGGAGAACCCTGCAGGGATGCCCAAGTACACAAGACAAAAAGAGGGCTTCCTACACACAGGGCAGTGGATGGGGTCCTCAAAGGAAAGATACAGTAACACAGAAGTCACAGTCGAACACAACACAGTGGGGAAGGGCGGGAGAGGAAGGAAATAAAAAACGAAGCCAAGTGGGGTCTGCCCTGAGCTCCCCTGGCTCCCCAGGAGTTTGTGGCTGGTTTAGGGCAGCTGGTCAAGTCTCTGTCGAGCTCCAGGGGCAGTGGGCTGTGGGGGTGGGAAGGGGGCGTGCGGGTAGGGGCCAGGGAGAAGTGGGCACAGACAGAAGCTCCAGAAGGCAGGGCTACACATACCACTCCTTCTTGGAAATGAAAGACCCATCATTCTGAGAAACCATGTTCTCAGCCAAGTCTAGCTGTTCAGGGTCATACTGGTAGCCCAGAGTCCGGTCCCCATAGCCGTCCTGACGGGCCTCAGCTTCATCCACAGTGAAGTAGGGCCGTTTTGCGTCCTCGTCATATTTAGGGTGGGGTCCGCCCACCTTGCGTTCATTCCCTCCACCGCCCTCCTCCTCTTCTTCTTCTTCATAGCTGCTCCCGCCCAATGGGCCGGCCTTCTTTTCATCATCTGAGTCATCCGGGTACTGCAAGTTCTGTGCCATAGGCGGGTGATGCTGGGGGATTCCTGCCTTGCTGTAGCCATTGCCGTAGACATGCTTCTTGGTGCTGTAGTCACCCTTGAAGGTGTGCCGGCGCCTGCGCAGAGCCGCCACGATCCCTCCAACCACAATCAGCACCAGCAGGACACTCCCTGCCACGCCCCCAATGATGGCTGTGGGCACCTGCCCAGAACGCCGCCCATGTTCAGGAGACGGGGTGTAGGGGAATTCTGGGTGAGGAAAAGAGATGGAGGGGGACAGTGTCAGTGTCTGCTTTTTGGAAGTCAGCAGGATATAGGGAGGCTGGAGAGGGAAGGGCCCAGGACAGGATGTCCATACCCCATATTTGAGCAGTCCTGGTTCCAGAGCTTCCTAACACCCACCTCCCTGAGGTCATGCCAGCTACAGCCCTGGGAGCAAGGAAAAGGCAGTCGAGAGGAGAGAGGCAGCTAAAGCACCTACAGCACCCAGCCTTCCCATCTTGACTATCAAGGTAGTTGTTTGTCCTGTTCTATCCCATCATGGTGCAGACGCACATCTGAAGGTATCCAACTGTGTGTCCCTCACTGTTACCACCCTCTAAGGGTAGTCTGCTGTTCATTTCTATTCAGTGCTGAAGACAGCTAGAGAGTTTAACCCAAGGACACTTAGCCAATGAGGTATATAACATTGCTGCTTTTTTGTTTATTTTACATATAAACCCTGCGCACATGTTACCATTGTCTGTTTGTCTGACATGTAGACATCGGTGTCTCAACACCAGGAACCTCGTAAGTATTCCAGGATTGATTTCCTTTGCCTTCTGGACACATAGACAATGGGTTTCTAAGTTGGCTCAGTAGCTACCCTGTGCGAGCCAGTCATCAGCCAGTGTGCTCCAAACCAGAGCCTCGACTCTTGGTTGTGGTCTGGCCCTGCAGGGCAAAGGGGAGACTTTTTGGGATTGCCAGCTTGGGCTACAGGACCGAGGCACCAAAAAGAACAGATTGTAAGTCACAAAGTAAGAACAGGCAGAAAGGGGCTGCAGGGGCCACATGAATGTATATTACAGGCCAGGAACATATACATGTATGAGCATGTTTAATGGCCCCTGAGCCTTGCCAGGCACAACAAATATGAATATAAAGATATGTAGATAACGAGGACGGACTGAACCAGGAATAATGCTTTATACTCGTAATTTCAGGATTTGAGAGACTAAGGCAGGGGCATTGCTATAAGTTCAAGGCCAGTTTGGGCTAGAGTAAAACCATTAAAAAAAAAAAAAAAGCCAAAAAGAAAAAAAGCAATAATGTGGACAGAGTGGAAGGGAGACTAGAATGAGGGGGTAGTGAGAAGGGTAGATGGGTGACTTTTTTTTTTTTTACAATGTTGTTGTCTCTTTCTTTCTTTCTCTTCCAGGCCTGGGAAGCGGATGGGAGAAGGTGAAGCCAGGCCAGGTCAGGCCAGAGGCCAAGAGTTCCAGGGCAAAACACAGGGAGATGGTTCCCAGCACTACCACAGGGTGGCACCGGAGACCACGACTGGCCTTAGTAAGAGCTGGGGTGTAGACTCGGGGCAAGCCTGGAAGGCTGCTGTCCAGCCCAGGAGGGCCAAAGCCAAGGTACTGGGTCTGTCTGGGCCCATGTGTCTGCTCCTGGGAACCCGCTGAAGCCAGCTCATTCCCTGATTCACCATCACTCACAGCACCGGAATCACACTCCTCCTATGGGCCCCATGTGAGTGTGTGGGGTGCTGTTGGCAAGCAGGCAGGAACAGGGTGGAGGTTCTGAATGGGGAAAAGGATTTTCTGTGGCTCAGGCTAGAAAGGCTAGTGAAAACACAGGCCCCCACCCCCACCCCCGGGAGGGAGGGGGGAGATGACTTGCCTGAGATCACATGGCTAAGCTGTGGCCACCCAGATTCTCCTGAGCCTGGAGCTAGCAGGGGAAGCACAAGCCTGGAGGATTTGGTTCCCAGTCTGTCACTACTGTTTGCTGACATCTGTCTTGACCGCCTATCTCTGCAACACTCCTTGGGAGCAGTCTCAAGCTCCTCTTGGTTTCCTGGGTCCCATCTGCTCATCTGGTCCCTTAGAAAGAAGTACCTTACATATCTGTACTCTCAGCCTGTCTCCTCTTCTATTTCAGTTCTCCTCAGAGAGAATCCTCTACATTTACCTCCCTGTTTTTCTTTGCTTGGTTAGGTTGAAGCAAAGCCTCCAGCCCAGGCTCGCTTTGAACATGAGATCTTCCTGTCTCAGCCTCCTGGCCCAACCTCACCTGTCTACTTCCTTATTCAGTTAGCAAATATACCCCAAGCATCTTTCTAGTCACAGCATTGCTATGGAACCAAATGACATGCTTAGAGTCACAGCAGCAGCAGACTCAAGGGAGCTGGCGGCACAGTGCTTGGGAGTGTAAAGAGAAAGATAACACTGTGGCATGCACTTAGTTAGGAAAGGATTCTTGGAGGCTGAACTTTGCAGTCTTGAAGGATGGTATGGTCTCAGAGAGGCCAAAGTAGTAAGCGAGGTGTCCATATGGACAGACCTGTCTGCTGCTTCTGAACAATGCCTCTAGCCTGCTGGAATGAGAATCCCTGGGTCCTTGGCTTTTCCCTCCTCAGTGGTCTGTTAAGTGCCTGCGCTGTGGCCTTTGTCCAGCTGTACCAGTGGAGGTTGTCTTTGGACCTTTGTCCCTTGCTGTCTTTGCTCATGACAGAACTTATCTCCATTTCATGACCTAACTGAGATCCTCCTGGCTTCCCAAACCACTTCAATCAAGTACACAGTTCTTGCTCAGCTTAAGAACTGTATCTCTGAAGGTCTCTGGGATACAGTTTCCCAAACTGTATCTCATGGAACCTTGAGCCATTGACTCCAAACCCCCAAAACACAAACAAAAAACATAACAACAACAACAAAAAAACCCAGTAGAATGAACACTTTGAGAAACAGTGGCTTAGATGACACATGGGAGCTTTCTCCTACACCCTGGATGATACACAGGGTGAAGTATTTTCCATCTCCTGACCCCATCTTCCTGCCCACAGGCCCATCCTAGAGAACTAACATTTAGAGTTACAGAGCTAAGAAACTCTGGAATCACCAACTCAAATCCCATCTGTTCTAGCATGGCTGTCCACCCCCCTCTCTTGCTCTCTTCACTCAGCAGCCCTTCTCTGGGGCTTCCACTGCCACTCGCGTCTGTCCACTCCAACTGGGAGGTGGTGGTACTTTTATAGCTGGGGCCTAGCAGGAGGAAGTCCAGTTACTGGAGTGTGTGTCCTTGAAAGGGATATGAGGTCACTGACCCTTGTCTACTTGCTGGCTTCCACAGAATGAATGAGTTACTTGAGCGAACTTTTTTTCTATGATGTTCTGTTTCATAACAGGCCCTAAAGTCTATGTCAGACAACCACAGACAGCAATTTCTGAAACTGTATGCTAGAATGAACCTCACCTCCACCCTCAAACCCTCACTGAGACAAGTGTCTCACTATGTAGTCCTGGCTGCCCTTGAACACACAGGGCTTTGCCTGCCTCTGTCTCCCAAGTGCTGGGGTCAAAAGCATGCGAACGAACCTTTCTTCTTTAAAAATTCATTATGTCACATATTTTATGACAGTAATAGAAAGCTGATCCACACATTATGCTTGCTATCTAAGTGGGTTCTCTCTCTGTGTATATGTGTGTGTGAGTGAATGTTGTGTGTGAATGTGTGTGTCTGAGTGTGCATATGTGTGTGTGTCTGTGTGTGTGACTAAGGATTTAGCAGGGAGATTGTCACATGCTAGCAAGCACTCTATCACCACGTTATATTTTTAGTTCTCTTTTACTTCATATTTTGAGATAGGGTCTCACTAACTTTCTCAGGCTGGCCTCGAACCTGTGATCCTGTGGCTTCAGCTTCCTTAGTAGCTGAGATGACAGACCTAGCTTCAACTTCATGTGAGTCCCTATTCACAAACAAGCCTGTGCTTAC
Organism: Phyllotis vaccarum; assembly: GCA_033318265.1. Lineage (NCBI taxonomy): Eukaryota > Metazoa > Chordata > Mammalia > Rodentia > Cricetidae > Phyllotis > Phyllotis vaccarum. Next base: position 87,580,547 of record JARWLC010000012.1, read on the forward strand.
AACACATACCCTGCCAGCACCCTTCACTCTATTTTAAACAATTTCAGATTCCAATTTATTAATTGCAAATTTAAGACTAATAAACACAAATTAGGATTAACCATGGCCACTTCTGGTCTTCCTTTGATGTGGGATAAGAGAAGGGCTGAAGGAAGGAGCCATGCATCCTCTGGGGCTGACTCACTATTGCATGGCTGCTGTGCATAACGTAAGTTCCACCATGGTTACTTTCCTGCTTTCCCAGCAAAGAACCAATGAAAAATACCATGCTCTTACATTTAACTCAGCTAGATTGGATTTTCTGACCCCACTAATCACAGAATGACAGGGTTTGCTGTATCATCTGTCTGATGAGAATGGTTGATGCCCCAAACTACTCTGTAAATTATATTTTGAAATAAATCTAGAATCTACCCACTTCTCACCATTCCATCCCAACCACCCTCATCCAAGACACCACCATCTCTCACCTGGATTATTTATGGCTATTGACACCTAACTGCTTCCACCCTTTGCTTCTACGGATTGTATTTGATACAGCAGCCAGCAAGATCCTATTAAAGTGTAAGTTATATCCCATTGCTACCCTGCCCAGAGCTCCGAATGACTGCTTTACTTTCAGAGAAAGTCCAGAGCCACAGAGCCTAGAATGTTCTCCATGACCTGAGCCTTGCCTTACCTCTGACACCATCTAGCCTTGTTTTCCTGAAGGCTAAGGGCTCTTTGCCATGGACTGGAACTTCACGCCATCACCTACTTCATGGCTTGGCTTGAACATCCCCTCTTCATGACACCCCCCCCCCATCTTTAAGACTGCAACCACATGTCCCTCATCCCCAACACAATGACTTTTCTCTCAAAGTTCTTTGTCCTGTATTACATTCAGGACTCATAAGCTTCACAAGGATGGAGTCTGGTCTGTTTGACTCACTGATTTGTCACAAATGTCTAGATCACATGGCAAAGTAATCTCTATTGGGTAAAAGAACATAGTCCCTCATGCCATGGCTCTGCCTTAGGTGAGACTCACTGCAGGCAGTGCAAAGCATTCAGCCCACAGATGAAGTGGGTCTGGGACATACTGGGGACCTCATTTTATAGGAGTCAGCGTAGGAATAGAGCAGTACCTTGGGCATATTACACTTGGTCCTCTCCCTCTGACCTCCCCAGCCCAGGCCCTCTACTTAATGTTTTTCCTAAGCTCTAAGGAGGCTTATTGTTCCTGTGGTCCCCTTTTGGGACCAAAGGGAACCCACGCTATTTTGGCTAAATAGTAGTGTCAGGTTTATGTAGAGCAGAGGGCTATCCAAGACGCCAGAATAAAAGCATCAAGTAAGGGAGGCAGAAGAAAGGGGACGCTAATTAATGTGCCAACAAGAGGAAAGTGACATCCTGCCCGCTCCTCCACCTCTCCATTTGTCACAGTCAGCCAGCAACGTCTGTCTCTGTGTTAGAACCATAAGGGCTATAGCTGGCTAGAGAAGAACAGAGCACTGGGGTTGTTTGTACTTGTTGCTGGGGGCCCAGTTGGTCCCTCTCACATCCCACCTGGCCCTGCTTCTGTGGGGTTGCAGGCTTCCCTCTTGGAACCTGGGATGGACAGGACCTTAGAGCAATGAGACCTCTCTCGCTAGGTCCAAAGTTCCCAGAATAAGATGGGCGACTCAGTGTGGGGACTTTGAATAGATCTGAGGTGAACCGGATTTAGGGCTTATAATCTGGAACTAGGATCTAGGGGCAAAGAAATGTCTGGGCTTGCTTCCACAACCAGTAGAGAATGCTTTAGCAGGCAGGAAATGATCTACATCAGATAGGGCCAGGAAGTTGTGAGGACTACATTTCCCAGCATGCAATGAGGCCAGCCACAGAGAGTGGGAAGGCCTGGGGTCATACCCCAGAGAAGCCCTGCTGTCTTCCTGTAGCTGAAGCAGCTGTGCCTGACAGGGCTCCTGCAGTCTGGAAGAGGAACTCCCAGAGGTATAAACTTAGCTGCAATCTCATATTCCCAAACACACTGCTATTTGCTGGCTTGGAGACAGGCACATTTGCCCTCAGCATAGCCCTAGGCTTCCATTTGCACACTCAGCATACAGACAGTGGCTTGCCTGCTCACACTGGCTTACACAAGCTTACAGACAAACACAACTACTCGTGTCTGGGCATGCACAGTTACAGAGACACTCCCTGTGAAGGTCCACCATCCTTAGTCCAAAAGAAAGAACTGGCCCAACTGGCACTCTCTTGGGTTGGGGCCAGACTTCACTGAAAGTAAGAGTTGAGACAGACACATTGAGCTTGAGTGTCTTCCCTGCCCTGCTCTTGGGAGTGGCAATAGGCCAATCTGCCACTTTCCTCCTAATACTCTGAAGGGCGAAGGCTATATCTTATTTGGTCAAGGTCATACCTTGGACCTCTTCCCACCCTTAATGTTAGCCCTTGTGGACGAAGGTGATGAGTACTCTATCTACTAAGTTGTGGGACCACTGACCCAGCACTCTGAAATTGTTTCTTTGCACAGGGGCCTTGGAAATGGGCTTCTTAAATGCCAGACGCTCTTAAATGCATCCACAAATTACACTGGGTTGTTTCTTCAGCTTTCTTATCCCTACGGCCACAGCTTTGGCCTGTTAGGGGTCATTCTCTGTGACAGTGACTAACTAGTGTCCTGGTGTCACCATGCAGCAATAGCCAGCCCTGCTATGCTGCTTCACCATCAGCCTTCTAGAGGCTCTCGAGCCCTTCTTCCATCCCCACCATTGCCATTCCAGCTCCTTCCGCGTGAGCCCCCTGCCTACCCTATTCCAGCTGCTCTTCACTGCACTCTCCAGATGTGCCCAGGGCAAAGCTATTACCTGAAAGGACAGTCAGAATGAAATATTAAATTTCCACTTATCCCTCTCACTCATGCATTGCCTTCAGACCAGTGGGGCTGGGAATATAGGACCCAGCTTTGTTCCTTGGGGTGGTCCTCAGAGATTGCAGAGGCAACTTCGCTGATGTGGGGAAAAGGGCAATGAGGTCATCTGCCCCTTAGAGAATAAACGGCCCTGGAAAGGCTTAGAACATCTGGCTGAACCCTTCAGAAAGGCTGAAAGCTGCTCCCTGTGGGGGCTGACCCACAGCTCCTGAGCCCCTCAGAAGATCAAGGAGTGCCATACTTGCTCGTCTCTTGGCTTCTGGCTAATAGATTTGCCAGCGACAGAGCTGGCAGGGTCTGATCCTTTTCCAACTGGTGCTCTGGGTGGCTTTAGACCTGCCTGTCCTTGAACACACTGCAGATGTTATGTGCAGATGAGCATACACCATCACCTAGGTAGACCCGACCATTGGTCCCACAGCAGGTGCTGGGTACCACGGTAGCTTCCTCCCCATGGCTAATCTCTTCTTCCCGCTCCTCTTCTCTCCTGCATCCGAGCACCAAGGAGTATCCCTTTCTCAAGACTATTGCCTTGGCTCCGGGGCTTTTGGAGAAGGGAGGATGTGCCCTCCTGCTAGCTGGGATTCTGAGGCTAGGCACACATTCCTAGTAGGGTTTCTGGTCAATCTCATGCTGAGAAGTATCATCAATGAGAGGATGTTTTTAGTCTCTTTACTTCCTCCAAATTTCCAACCAGCCATTTCCATAGAGTTCCTGGGTGGCACAGCGGGCTGCTGTGGTGGCTTTGGTGTTCTTGTTGGAGGGGGTCCTCCATGGTTATTTGGACAATGGGATGTACGTGGGACTAACTCCACATTACTGAAGTTCAGAGAGGTAAAGAACTTGTTCTAGGCCACACAGCCAATAAGGGTCTTTACATGAACCCGTTCTTGGACCTCAAGTGCAACTCATTATGGTGACTCCATCCAACCCCACAGCCTCAGGGTGGGGCTCAGGACCCAATGTGTCTCCAATTTGTTCCAAAAGGGAGAGGTGTGTGGCAGTTCTTGTCTGCTTGTCTTGCCTCCTAAAGGAACTCCCAAGCCCTATCCTGGCAGGCCACCTTGGCTATTAGCAGGTTCCAACCCTGGCAGATCTACTCCTATACATACTCTCAGAGTCAGGGGCAGGGAGTTGAAGAAAATAGCAAAAGACCACACCCTCCTGTTCCTAGGTGACAGGAAGCCCCAAGGGCAGGTCAGTGTGGTCCCTCGATAGCTTCAGCTGTTCTTTGTGTGCATCTGTGTTTGGACAGGATGATGTCCCGCTCTCAGAACAAGCAGATCCTCAAGGCCTCTCCTAAACCTGTGTCTAGCTAGAATCCGTTACCACTACCTAGTTTCTTGGAAGCCCAAGGTCACTCTGTGCATAGTACATTCTGTCTCCTTTGGTGGCAGTGGGATGTCCCTTCCTGTTTTTGGAGGTTCTTTATGTCACTTTCTCACTGTGCAACCAGCTCAGGTTTATTAAAAACACTCCCTCTTTTGAAGTTTGGTGGCAATTTGGTGGCAATTTACTCCTTGATGCATTTGTTTTGATGGTCCTGTTAATGCCAATGATAATGATGGAGGTCATGACAATAATAACAGAGCTCCGGCCACTTACTGACAGACTGAGTTGTGCTAAGTTATTTGACCTACATTATGTGTCATTGGACAGCAGCCTTTCCTTTAAGGCAGGTCTCACTACCCCCATTTTACAGATGAGGCCCGCTCAGGTCACATCCCAGGTGAAGTCTCCCTGTGGAGCATCACAGTACTCATTTCCCCTGACTGACTCACCCCTCCTGTAATGACAGAGAAAGATCTGGGAAAAGAGCAATTCAGTCTTGAGACATAAGTATCCACTGCCTTCTGGGTGCTTGCTCACTCTAGCCTTACTTTACTGTCTGTCTTGTGTTCTGCTTGAGGCAAGCCTCACCCTGCAGCCCTACAGGGTTTCCTCAACTCCAGCTGCAGAACCTAGAGGGCATGAGCTTCACCTGCAGACCTGTCCCACCAAGCCAGCATAAATTCCCTGGTGCAAGCACTCAGCCAATGCTGAAAACAGCATTTCCTGTCCCTGAATTTCACTCTGGTTGACTCTATACTCTCCTCGCCCCCAAGCAAAGAGAAAAATGTAAAGAAAGAACCATGGCCTGATCTGTAGAGAAGCAGGGGTTTGGGGGGAGACACAAACTTCCCATCAGGTGTAATGAAAGAAGTAGGTACAGCTATGGAGGAACCTGAGGATGAGGAGCATAAGGGGAGGCTGAAGGTTCCTTCCTACCTGTGATATTGACCTCCACTTGGCCTGAGCGGGTGCCAATGGGGTTGGTGGCCTCACAGATGTAGGTTCCTGCCAGGCTATAGTTGATGGGTCCTCGGAAGAAGAGGGTTCTGTTCTGGGCCTCCACACCCTTAGGGAGAGAGCCATTCAACCTGTAGGTTTTGGGAGACACAGTGAAGAGTTATGACTCTTAAGCTCTAAGAATCAGCCTCTAGGGCATCCACTTGGCATCCAAAGCTATCTGCCAGCCCTTTTGCTGAGTGCATGTATTAGGGTCTGTTTGAGATGAAGAATAAACAGGAGGGACACTAATGTCTTGCATCTCAGCTTTCTATTATTCAGTAATTCATGTTTTTTTTGTTTGTTTGTTTTTGTTTTTGAGACAGGGTTTTGTTATGTAGTCCAGGCAGGTTCTGAGCTTGAAGCAATCCTGAATGTGCCTTTCTCCTGCTGAGGTTGCAGGGCTTGGCCACCATGCTGGGCGGTTCATGTTTGATCAACATGCTACTGAAATGTGTCTAAGGCAGGTGGGTACTAGTCCCACATTAACAGATGAAACCTGAGACTCAAGGTCAAAAACTCAGAGCTAAGGAGCAGCAGAACAGAGGCCAGCGAGGTCTGCAGGCTTCGGCAGAGTGCTTGTTGAATTGCTCTTGGGTCCTCTTGTTGGCCCTCCATCTCCTTGGTAGCATGTTGACAACAGAGATACCTGGGCCCTGAGTCTAGTTCTCTGTTAGTGGGGCCACTGAGGCCAAGTGCATTTGGAGAAGCTATTCAGGGAAACAGGCATGGCTGAGTCTCATCGTCTTGCCACTGCTGGGCATATCTCAAGATGTTTTCATGTGGGAAACATCCTTGGAGTCTGCCAAGCATAGAAGCCTTCATCATTCCCTTGTTAGCTGTCCTCCAGTTAAGCCAGAAGCTGCTCTGGCCACAGGGCCGACGGGCCAGCAGGTTTCTATCCAGCCTCACCTTCAGAAGCAGTTTTGTGCCTAGAAATGTAGGCTGACAGGGAGAGCCTGCCAGGATCCTCTCCTCTCTAGAAAATGGTTTGGAATCACTCTTAGCTACCGTCTTCTGGTCACTCATGTCAACTTTCTTAGCTTCCCCCACCCCAGTCTGAGTCCTACCTAACTCTCCGTAGAAAGATTGATGGCTGGAGATATTCAAGTTGGCTAGTGGGGATATCTTCCTCTCTGAAGGTCAAGAATCAGACTGTAAAGCCAAGAATGGGCTAGTGGGATGTGGGGTCCACTGCCGCTTCCACCCAGAGAACCTGGGGTTGCTATACAGAAGAGTTAGGACAAAAAAAAGACTGGAGTATTATAGAAAACCAGCTTCCCAGGGGACACTTTGATAAAGATAAATAATGGGGACAGGGGTGGGATGACTCACCAAAGGAAAATGACAAAATCCTTTATTAGTGAGTGAAGGGAAGCAGGTCATGGGGAAACCCCCTGCTAGCAGGATTATTAGACCCGAACCCTAGCACTCAAATGCAGAGGCATGTGTACATAGTATGTGTGCATATGTGGGATCTCTTAAACTAATTCCCATGGAAAAAAATCTGAGCCTGGATTCTAAAACTCTCCACTCCTCAGAGGTGTGTGGTCCAGCAAAGGGTATTTTCAGGAGATGGGCCAGTCTAGAGTACTCACGTGGTCCAGTGGTATTCGGTGGCTGGAGGATTAGCATCTGCTTTGCACGTGAGCTTCACATCTGTCCGTTGCAGGTACCAATTGCCATCAAAGCCCTCAATGGTCACCTCAGGTTCATCTGTGAGGCAAATGAGGATTTTGGAAGAGGGTGAGGTTAGGGGAGCAAGCAGGGAAGGGATAGAAGAAACAGTTAAGGAAAGGAGACAGAGAGGACACAGGAGCAGCTAGAAGCGAAAACAAACTGGCATTACCTCAGAGCGAAAGCAGTTAAGGGCAAAAGTTAGGAGGGGAAGCGACAGAGGGAAAGGATGGGGAGACTGCAGCATCTTGGAGGAGAAATTAGTAGGGAAAGACGAGGGGACAGAAGAGGAGGGCATGGGGTAATGGCTGGCTCACACTGCACGTTGAGTGTGAGGCTCTCCCTGAATCGGTCCAGGTGATAGTTGACGATACAAGCCAGAGACTGCCGGTGTGCTTCCCTGCTGGGCACCAAGCGGTAGCGGCTGATGACTGTCACTGTGCCATTGGGGTTCCGAATTTCCTGGTACTCTGCCTCGCCCTTTAGCCGTGTTTCCCAGGATACTACACTGGGAGGCTTCCCATTGGCTGAGGTGCAGGTGGCCACCAGGACCTTGTCATCCTGTCCCTTCCTGGCTCGAAGCACTGCCTGGGTACCCTCGATCCAGTTGGTGGGTTTGGCTGTGGGCACAACACCATGGCATCAGTTGAAGTTGCCTGTCACCCCTGCCTCTCAGCTGTGCTTTACCAAAGCCCTTCCCAGAATTTCTCTAGGGAAGTTCCTCATGCCAGTAAATCCTTTTTGCTGCACAAATGGTCCTGTTTTAGGCTTCTTAAGACTCTTGGCATGCTCAAGACAAGCAGCTTTCTTCCTCATTATGATGTCTAAAACACCTGCTTGCATTCTAGTCTCCAGAACAATGTCCCTTAGTGGGGGGCTCCAACATAAATAGTGCCCCTGCCCAAAGCTAAGGTCCCACCCCCAATTCTTAGAGAATTGGGAACAGTCTGGCTAGTCAAGTGAGAGGCACTATACCTGGATTTCTGGGAGCATGCCAACGCAACAGAGTTGTCTGGGCCCACTGAGGCACATGCTATGTTGGCCAACCCCTCCTAGACAGGCAAAGGAAAGAGGTCTGGGCCAGCTTACCCATCACAGTGAGATTGAGCTGGCTCTCACGGTTGCCTGTAGGGAAGGTGGCAAATTCACAGATGTACATGCCCTCATCCTCCAGCTCCAGGCGGGAGAGGCGGATGGTGCCATCAATGAAGGAGGGTCGTAGGAACTCCACTCGTTTCTCATAGGGAGGGAGCACAGAAACGCCCATAGTTGGGTTGAAGATGGCCATGTTCTGCTTGGAGCCATTGGTCACCTTCTGCCACGTGACCTGGGTAATCTTCACACTGGGCAGTGGGTTGGCAAAACTACAGTGTAGTACCACATCTGTGCCGATGAAGCCATACATGGAGTCATTCACCTGCACCACCTGGGTGTGAGTGCCTGGCAGAGGAGATGATAGAAAGTGGTCAGCGCCAGGCTCCACTCCCCACCCTTACCATTCTCTGTCCTCTGGTCTTAACATTTACAGAAGTCATTACTTTTAGAATTCTTCTTATGGAAATAATCACTGGATCTGAAGGTTTGTACCTATAACTTCAGCACTTGTGACGCTAAGCAGAAAGACTATATGAGACTCTGAGGCCAGCCCAGGTTACATAGTAAGTTCCAGGGCAACCTGAGATACAAAGGAAACTCATTTCCATTCCCCCCAAAATAGTTAATTAACTTGATATAAAAATCGCCTGTTAAGGTGGCTCAGTGGGTAAAGACATTGGCCACCAAACAAGATGACCTAAATTTGATCCTTAGAACCCATGTTGTGGAAGAAGAGACCCCTTTAAATTGTTCTCTGACCTCTACATGCCCACTACAGTATATGCACACACATGTAAAATAAATAAATATTTAATAAAATCCCACTCTAGATAATTTTGAAAAACAAACAAACAAACAAACAAACCAGAAGACAATGACAGGATTCATTTGTAGCCCAGAATGGCCTTGAATTCACGATCCTCATGCCTCAGCTTCCTTCCTCCCCCCCTCCCACAAGACAGAGTTTCTCTCTGTAACAGCCCTGGCTGTCCTGGAACTCACTCTGTAGACCAGGCTGGCCTTGAACTCACAGAGATCCACCTGCCTCTGCCTCCTGAGTTCTGGGATTCTCCACTACTATGCCTGGCTACTGTTTGTATTTACTTATCTATTTATTATTTATTTTTGTTATGCATGCACATGAGGGTCTGGGGTCGATGCTAAGTACCCTCCTCAATTGAGTTTCACCATATTTTTCTTTCTTTGAACAGGGTCTTATTGGATGGACTGGAATTTGCAGAGATCTGCTTGCCTCTGGCTCCTTAGTTCTCCAGTTAAAGGCATGAACTTCTCTGCCTTCTATTTTTAGGCAAGACCTCTCAGTTGGACCCAGGTGGTATTAATTTAGCTAGCCAGCTTACTCCAGGGATCTCATCTTTGCCTCCTAGGCAGGCCATTATGCCCATCTGGCATTTGTGTAGTTGCTGGGGATCCTAAATATGGTCTCCATACTTTTATGGCAAGCACTTTACCCAGTGAGCCATCTCCCTAGCTTGATATTTAAAAAAGAAAAAAAAAATCAGAATCATACTGTCCAGATTACCCAAATGCTGCTTTTCGCTTAGTGATACAGGTCAGTGTTCCATGTTAGTACACATACATCCACATCCTAGTCTGCCTCCTTGTGTCTAATTCTACGGATGGAGGCAACACGCTTGGCAAGTTTTCTAACTGAGCTACATTCACACTCTGCCTCCCCTTGCCCCGCCCCCACTTCAAGAGGTCTCTGAAGGCAATTTTTGTCTTTATGGTCATCTAATCTTGAACTAGTCATCCTCCGGCCTCAGGCTCCAGAATGTTAGGATTGTAGGTGGTGGCACCATATCTAACACGTGGTCTTTCTTTCTTTTCTTTTTTCTTGGAAAGCTCTACTTTCAAAGAGAAGCTCTAGCTAGGAGCTTTCCTGGCCCCAGTCCCCTCATCTGACAAATGAGCCAGATAATCCAGTCTCTACCTCACGGGTTGCTGGGGAACCAAAGGGCATAACAGGTAAGAGAGGACAAGGGGGTGGGAGGAGGCAGGAATTGGAGAAGGCATTGGAGATGCACAGTGTGAGGCCCCTGCCCTTCAGTTCCTGTGAGGAGCTCACTCAAGACCTTCCCTTAGAAGCCGCCTGGTCCAGACTCTTCTGTGTCTCAGAATGTGGCTGTTTATACCTGACTTCCCTCATGAACTATGAACTCCTGCGGGAGATCTTTCCCTTCCTGAGTTCCCAAAGCCCAGCCCAGCTCAGCATCTGGCTTACACAGCAGGCTTCCATGTTTCCTTTTCCCTAGTGTAGCAAATATTTATTGCTGTGTAGTCAAGAGAATGGAGAGTCCCAGAAAGGAGCAGGCAGCTGGTGACAAGGTCTAAGTTCCCTGCAGTCTCCGCAGCTAGGCAATCCTTTCCTTCAGGCCTCCTTAGCCCAAACTTGTCACTAGTCTGAGACAACCACCCAGGCTCTGCTCTCCACTTCCGACCATCTCTGAGTCTGTCAAGTCCCCAAGGATACCTCTTTGTCACATGATCGTATGTGCTTTCTGTCACTGATGAGTGACTCCATCTGTATACTTCATATCCCACATCTTCAGTGTACTGAGTACCACCAATAGTACCAAGCCCCCGACTGACCCACAGGCAGGAGGATGGTTCCAAGAGTGGGAAGCAGGGGCTTCTTCTTGCCTCCTCTGTGTGATGGAGAAGTGGGGCCTCCTGGAAGCTCCTGAAGCCCATGGTCACTTCAGCACCTTGCTCCCCATTCCACTCTTCCAGAGATCACACTGACTGTGAGATACTTAGGGACTTAGTATACAGCGGGCTCTCAGGGAATGCATGCTGAGGCAGGCATGGTGAGTGGGACATGCTCATAATATTAGCATTCAGGAGCCAGAGTCAGAAGATATTAAGTTCAAGGCCAGTGTGGACTACACAGTGAGACCTTGAGAGGCATGTGGTTGAAAGGATAGAAGAGGGGAGAGAGAGAGAGAGAGAGAGAGAGAGAGAGAGAGAGAGAGAGAGAGAGAGAGAGAGAGAGAGAGAGAGAGACTGAAGACATGTTTTGGCTTTCCCAAACTATGTCCTTGGCATTGAGAATTTCAAACACTACAGTCTTAATACGCATATTTAAGTATTCCTGCTGCTTTCCATCCCAGCTGGCCCTCGGGAGCACCAGACACCTCAAGCAGAGATGTTGGGGACTGGGGAAGCTGCAGTGTGTGTGTGTGTGTGTGTGTGTGTGTGTGTGTGTGTGTGTGTGTGTGTGTGTGTTATGACACACAGTTGGGGACTGAATATCCTCTTACCCGTGGGACACTGGCAGTCATTTCCCTTGCTGCCACAAAGGAGCAGGCTGGCTGCCCTGGGTCTCCTGTTTCTTTCTGGCTCTAACTGTCTCACAGCAGCCCAGCCCGCGCCCCACCCAGAAGCAGCCTGAGAGGAGGTCAGTGGGTCAGATGGTCTAGCACTCTTGCTGACTGGTCAGCTGGCAAGCAACTAATTCTTCCATCGTCTCTGACAGGATAAGTGGGTGCTCCCCGATGTTCCTCCAGCCTCCACTCCCCAAGCCTGCTGGAGGCTGCCCAGCAGCTGAGATAATGTGGGCATAATTGAGGAACTTGCGCCATATAAAGCCAAGAACTGGAAAAGCCAGTTGGGAGGGCTTGGGCCACAACTTGAAAGTTGGGGGAAGGGGCATGGGTATCAGGAACCATCTCGATGCTAGGTATGGTGGGCCTGGAGGGACACATGGCCCACTGAGCCCTACTATCCTATTTCCTCTCATCCCTTCTGCAGTTGTTGGGCAGGCAGGGGGAGCCCCTCATACACAGGCTGATATTCTTATGCTGCTTCCCAAGCGGTGACCTCATCCTTCAGGGATAAGTTGGTGCCAGGAGGGTAGGTTGCTGCTGATGCCCCATGTAAGTTGGGGAGATTTCTGTGCCAAAGCAGGTGTGTGTGTGTGTGTGTGTGTGTGTGTGTGTGTGTGTGTGTGTGTGTGTGTATGTGTGTACATGCGTGTGTGTCCTATCTGGATAGAGGCCATTTTTCTCTCAATTGGGGTCTCCCAGATGCAGCTTCATGGTGGTGTAGAGAGAAACATTCCTGGCATCCCTTCATAGTACCCCAAAACATTCCTGGCTCTTTCTGTCCTTTCAATGAGCTGTGTGGGGACATGGGAGACCTCTCAGTAGTGGGTATGGACACTTTTACCCTTGACCTCTGTCATAGCTCACTGGCTATTAACAGAGCCTAGCAGGATGGGTGGCATGTGAGGCTCTTGAAGTATTGAGGGTAAAGACCCCAGTGTCCTGGAGTTAAGAAGGGATGAACAATTAGCAAAATTAGGCCCCACCTAAACACTCCAGCCTGAGAGATCTGGTTCCCAAGCTCCTGTGAGGGCTCTTTGATTTGCATTAAGCATGTCAAATCAGATCTAAGTATATATCTAGCTCCTAAACTGGTGGCTTTCCAAAGGAAAAAGGGCTCACCCTTGAACATGGAGAGGAGGGGCTGGGTGGGCCTCACCTGGAAAGCCTGAGAGAAGGAACGGGATTGATGGGTGCCTGCAAGGGCAGGCTGCAGGAAGGGAGGTCTTAAGAGTATGCCCAGTTTTCTCCATGCCCGTTCCAGCTTCACGGTCTGGAAAGTGACATGGGTGGCCCCCAAGCTTTGTACAGCCTTTCTGGCACCCTCTTTTGAGGTACATAATGGGGTTGGAAAGAGTCTGCAATATGAGTTTACATTCTGCCTCTGTGCCTTCCGGTGAGCCAATGATATAATCTCTCCACGACTCAGTTTACACCAAAGGTGCACATCTGCAAAATGGGGATCCTAATAGTTAATGCTTGCCCTACAAAACTCTTCTGTGGATGAAATGAAGGCGTGCAGGAGAAACTCGGGAAGCAGCACAAAACAAACAATGTTGGTTGCCTTCATCATCACCATCATCATCACCATCACCATCAACAATATCCTCTGTGAAGCTGTAGGCCCCCCTTTCTAGGACTTTCTTCAACAAATGTTTACTGATCATCTACCTGGCACTAGGCACTGTATGGGGACGCTGAGATGATTCTCATTCCTGACTCTCTGGTGAGTACTTCTTCTAGGACCCCAATGGCATATAACCACGTAACAGTACCCATTACTGTTTCTTGCACTTGTGTGGAGTATGTATCCTGTCACTCAATGGATGTCTAGCTACCAGGGGAAAAGCAAGGATATGTTTGGCCTTGGGCTGTGCTGACCACATTATGTCTGACATGGTAGGCCAAGGGTTGGGGAATCTGCTGATTCTCTGATTACCCAAGCAAAGTCTTCCCCTGTAGACTATAGACCAGGGCTTATGACAAGTAGCACATGAGGGTTCAATGGCTCAGGCAACCTGCCACTAACTAGGTCAAGAGGTGTTCGGTCATCTGTCCAAGGACCTAGACTAGCAGCCCCCTGGCCTAATGCAATTTCTACCCTAAACCAGAGCCTGGCTCAATCTATCTCCCTAGGGACCTTGTTCTGGATGGTGACCTTCTGGGAAATGTCCTTAGAAATGACACAAACACTAATCCCAATACTCGGCCACAGTACTCACAGGTGCCTTATGCCTTATGCTGGAGTCCAGTGACTGTGGGCCAGAAATGGAATCTGGGGAGCTCAGGCTGGAGTGCCTACAGAAGGCTATTTTGTTCACAGAAGATTAAAGAGTAGAGGATAAGGGGTGCAAAAATCATGGGATCTGTGCCCACAGAAGAAGGGTTCTTACATCTTAGGGTACACAAACATTGAGTCTTTCCCTGACCTGACCTTAATCAATGTCTGGATCCTCCCTGACCACCCTATATGGTCAAGGTCCAGGACACAGGTCCCTGGATCTTCCACCTTGGTGCCTCAGTTTCCTTAACAGAGCATAGAAGAGGCAGTTGGGGCGACCTGGCTTCTCAAAAGTGCTGAGCTAGCAAGGCAAGCGTCAGACCAGCCCCCCACAACGTCACAGGCCTTCAAAATCCCAAGCTCAGCAACAAAACACAAAGGCTCTTCAGTTGTGGCAGACAAACCTGCTCCCCAGGGCCCTGCCCTGCTTGCCATGGAGCTAATCTGCAGGGGGGTGGCAAGAGTTCCCACGCATCGGGTGTGGCCACAGGACCAGTTTCTCTTCCTGCCCTTTTTGACTTTAGCGCTTCTGTCCTAGCTGGGCAAGCTGGGTCTGGGCTCCGAAGGTGGGTGTGTAAATGACTACTTTTGTGAAGACCACTGTGCTCTTAAATGGCTGGACAGATCTTCTCCAGGCCTTCATTTTCTGACACTTGCCTCAGAGTCTCCAGCAGTGGCTTGAGCGGAGTGTTAGCACATGAGAGAGAATAAGTGTGTGTATAGGTGTGGGGTGTGGGCTCTCTGACAAGGACCTGCCCCAAAATAACATTTCTTTTTTTCTTTTGGTTTTATTTTGTTGTGACACAAAGTCTCACACTGTAGCCTAAGCTACCTTAGAACAAGACTATGCAGCCCAAGCTGGCCTCAAACTCATGACTACTATTCCATCTTAACCTTTTGACTAAGTTTCTTATTCAATGTGGTGTTAGTTACAAGTGAGAGCTGGCTAGACACCTGACTAGAAGAACTCAATTCCCTTCCCCCAACTCTGTGTGCGTGCGTGCGTGCGTGCGTGCGTGCGTGCGTGCGTGTGTGTGTGTGTGTGTGTGTGTGTGTGTGTGTGTGTGTGTGTGTGTTCGTGTGTGTGTTTTTAGGTCGGGGTCTGTATTGGAAATCCAACCCAGCACCTTGCACATGTTGGCTAGTAAGTACCCTACCAGCAAGCTACATCCCCAGTTGAAATCAATATCCTTTGCTTCTAGTGTTTTCTAGGCATGCTCTCTCTCTCCCCTCCAGGAACCTGCAGTCAGGACAGGACTTTGGTGCAGCTAAGGACAAGAGGGAATGACTCACTGTGGGAGAGGAAAGGGTCCCTGAAATCCTGCTGAGTCAGCAAGGTGACCTAAAGCTTTAGGACCCTTCCCTCAGCACAGCTTCCTTCCCAAATGTCATCTCTCAGGAAGTTGGGCAGGAAGCACTTCAGGGAGCTGGCAAGGAAGAAGTGGGTCCAAGAGGGAACTCCCTTTCTGGGGTCATCTCCTCTGGGAAGGCTGTCATCTGGATTGGATCATTCTGCCGGTGAGAACCCATAAGGGCAGGGTACTTGCTGAAGCCCTTTGAACTTGTCCTTTCTTGTAACTGTGCTCCAGGCATGGTTCCCCATTAATTCAGAAGTGCCTGGGCTCCCAGGCTGCACCGCCTGCTTCCAAACTCCCCTTCACACCCAGGACAGGGCCACCGTGACCTGGCTTAGAGGGCACTAGGAGCAGATAGAAGTGTCCCATTTCTTATCTGAGTGCCTATCCAGCCCTCCCTGGCCCTTGCTGGCCCAGGACAGTGGTTAGCATCTCTATTTCCACCTCCTGCAGTTCAGGGACCTCTGCTGGTGAGAAGGCCTTGGGGGAACTCTCTTGGGGACAGAGCTTCTGGGATGACTCCTCTTCCATTCTTACCACCAGCCACTTGCAGTAGTGATAATGTCCTATGATCCCACAGTCAGGGGCTAATTGCTACTGTCTGAGCCCAGGCGCCTCCACCCCCATCTCTGGGGTCACAGAAACTGCCCATGTTTTCCTCTTGGCTGAATGCTCCCCCGACTCCCCACATGGAGTTGGTTAATGATGGGCTGTGGGGCTGGCGCCGGTTGCCTTGGGTGGGGGAGCATACTGCGTGGGAGAAAAGGGGGCAAGGCAGCCTGGGAAAAGACCCAGAAGGAGTCAGGGCCCAGGATCTTCCAGACAGACTGGGCCAGCCCCGCTTCCCTGACGGTGCAGAAGCTACTGCCATGAGTGTGCTCTGACAAACCTTATCTCTCCCTGAAACCTGGCAGGGCAGGTTGGGGGACAGAGATGAACCAGGGAGCTGGGCTTTGGCTCTCCCATCAAGTAACAAGGGATTGGGAATGTTTGGGTCATCCTCCTTCAGATCCCTTTCCTGTTGTTCCCCTATCTCCAGGGACTCTCCTTTGGTACCCCAAGAACACAGAGTCTCACTCCAGGCTCTACCTGTCTCCATTTCTAGCCTTCAAAGTGTTAGCTCTTGGTCTACTCTGCTTCCTGTCTGGTATCACACCTGCCACCTTTCTTCTGGGCAGTGGGTAGGGAAAGGGTACCCACTGAAAATTGGGAGAGGTAGGCTCTGGTTCTTACTACCTGGTCAATGTTGTCACCTGGGCTTGAGTAGGGCCAGTGTCCTTTTCTGTAAACAGGAGTGGTGGACCTGAAAATCCTGGAGGGGTTCTGTGGCTCTAAGCTGCTCAGCTCTCTCTTCCTCTGGGATTTGCCTTGAGGAACTTGTGTACTGACTGGTTGGTTCTCTGTCTTGGTATGCTGGCCAACTTCTAGAAGTCCTGACAGATCAAATCCAGGTTGCACCACAGTAAACCTGAGGTACAGCAGGTTCTCCCATAGCCAAGAAGTTACCAAGTCCAGCCTACAGTCCTTAATAGCTTTGTTCCCTATGCCACATTTAACCAAATCTATCTAAACTCCCTCAAAGCTCCACCCATCAGCACCCTCCTCTCCAGTAGTCTTTCTTTTGGTTCTCTCAACCATCCTGGGCTGGGCCTCATGCACAGCCCTTTCCTTTGTAACCTCAACACCCATGTCTTATGTGTCTCCCTCATTCTCAAGCCTTAGTCCTGTGCCCAGACCACCTCTCTCTGGCCCACTGCAGGACAACGTTGAGTGTGCAACCCCCTGACTAGAGTTCCCATGTCATAGAGTAAACCTCCTGAACTCAAGATCAAGCCCAAGGTCACTTAAGTGGGTTATAAACTCATGACAGTGTTTCTGCCCTATCCTCCTGAGTGCTGGGAACGTAAGTGTGAGCCACCGTGCCCCAAAAGAAGAGGCTGGAGAAACACAGATTCGAAGTGTTGAAAAGATGAGGATTCAAGAGGCTGATAGAGGCCTGGCTTGTTATCCCTTCTGCTAAAAACACACACTGTGACTTCAGTCCTTCCTGAATCCCCCAAGACTTGGCTTCCTGGAGCCCTGTCCTGGCTCTGTCTATATATATATGCTCAGGGTGCATTCATGGGCATGTTCCTGTCATAACATGTTAGTTCAAAGCCTAGTACTCAGAACTCACAAGGCACCTTCACCGGTTGGTGGAGAAGGCTGTGAGCCCATTGTAGTCCTGGGCCAAAGCTAGCCATTGTCTCAGGTCCAGTAGCAGCTTCCTGGGAAGTGCTTGAGCCAAGGGGCAGAGATGGAAGGCAAATCCTCACAGTATAGAGGGGACACAGCTTAAGGCCCGACTCTTCTTCGCTGCCCAGAAATGGGAAGCAACATTCTCACTGGATGTGGGTCAGCTTGACCACTGCCTACCTTTCAATTCCAGACCTTTCTATTTACTTCCCAGCTGACAGTCTTGATTCTCTCTCCTATCTATGTCGCAGTTCCTAGTGCCCTGTCTCCCTTCCTTCCTCACACCAGAGTATAAGGTGAAAAATTGTTTTCTCACCTAAGCTGCTGCAGAGGCCTTGCTCCCACCATCTAAGCCTGTTTATGTTCATGTGTCCTCAAACTCCACTCCCTCCACAGCCCTGGGCTGCTCCTGCCTGATCTGGCCTTTCTTGACCAGCAGGCAGAAAAGTCTCCGGCACTGAGGCTGAGATTCAGAAAGGTTCAGTGATGTGATAGCAGCTGACGCCACAGTGAACACTATTGTCTCACAGCAGACACACACCAGATTTCCCTCAGCGAGCACGCATGCCTTGCTACTGACACGTTTGGGAAAGTGTAGGTAGCAGCCTCTTTGGAAGACTAGTGTTGAGGAGAGAGAGGCTGGGGGCTGCTGAGAAGGCAGAGAAAGAATTCCCTAGGCTTCCCCAGTGGAACCTTCTTCACAAGGCTCAGGATTGACATGTGCCTTCCTTATCTCAGAACTCAGAGTTCCAATACAACCAAGTTCAGCCTCTGGAGGGCTCTTGGGACTGCCTTGTATTGAGAAGGGGGAAGGGGAAGGTTGGGCCACCCCAGCATCCAGCTCTGCTGATGCCCTTTCTTTTGAGATGGCCACAGGGAGGAGAGGCTATCAGGTGGGTACAGTTGTCTGCCTATAGGGAAGGCTCATTATAAGGGAAAGGGTTTGGGTGGGAGGTGTGACTGGATAGAGAAAGGGTTGATTTAGAGGGTGGGGTCTACACAGAGGATCGGGGTACATGAAGTAATCAGTTCAGGAGCACCGACTTCAATTCAATTCAGGCAAGACGGGTGTTTGCATGGGCTGCTTGTGAACTGGACACCTTCAAGTTGCATGGATCTCTCCAGACTTTGGTTTTCTCACATATAAAGTGGGGATAATGAGAGTACTGTTTCCTAGGACTGAAAGGAGAGTGGATCAAGACTGTTCCTATGTACTCAGAACATGTTGCCTGGGTACATGGAAACACTGCATGACTGGTGGTACTGGGAACCCGTGGGGAACCCTGCCTGGATTCAGGTGAGCTGGCTTCCTGCGCAAGAGTACTGACCTAGATACTGCTGACATTTGGGACCAGACAATTCTCTCTGGTAGGGTCTATGCTGTGCCCTGTAAGACACTTAGCAGCATCTGTGCCATCTACACACTAGCACCTTCACTTGTGACATACCCAGACACTATCACGTGCTCTGTAGGGGAACAAAATTGCCCTAATGAAGACCATGAGACTAGAATAGGGGATGCTGACCTCAGGTAGGAAAATGAAACGCATTATGGTAGGTAGGGCCAGCCATGGCAAGCTGGATGTAGAGGGGGTGAGGAGTACTACTGTGGGACATTCCAATGGGGGGAACCTTCCTCGTATGTATTAGGTAAGAAGAGAGATGCAGGCCTTCTGTCTGAGCCAGAGCTGAGCTACACATAGGGAGATAGGTGGTCAGAACAGTGGGCTCATATAACGACTGTTGGACAGAACATAGGAGAGACTTTCTTGTCTCGAGAGGATGCAAAGCCACACAGAAGGGCAGTCAGAGGAATGGATGCCAGCAGGGAGACCTGCTGAGGGAGCATTACCAGAACCCCTTGTGAGGAAGGGTGGGAGGCTGTGAAGGCAGAGGGCCCTATGTGTACTCAGGGTTGTGTTCAGCAGAACCGAGGTGAGGTAGCATCTCCCTTCGAGGGTAAACTGCTATCATTTTGGAAGGATTTTCACCTCATTTGGTTCCTGCTTAAGTGAAATCCACAACATGTGTTCTCTGCATTAGTGGAGTGTTTGTGCTTAATTAGTGGCAAATTCTTTCATATTAAAGTCATTAAGTTTTGCTGTTTGCGCTCCTCACCCTGGGCCTGGCTCTCCTGCTTTTGCTTTGCTTTAATGTGGGAAGGCCTGACTGGAGAAACTCAGGTCGCTCCAGCATGGTGGGCTCAGGAGGTACACATGTGCACCTGTACGTACACACACACACACACACACACACACACACACACACACACACACACACACACACATCCTGTGGCATTCAGATTCCACAGGTCCATCCCTGATGGCTGTCCCACCCAGGACTGGCATCTGTCCCTCCCGGCCCTTTGTCCATACCCGCAGGCACCTGCATGTGGCAGGAAGCTCTCCTTTGGTCCTGCCCCACCTTTGGAACTACCTTATAAAAAAAGGCTAAATGGCAGAGGAGTGATCCAGACTGCTGAGTGTGGGCCTGCCCCTCCAGAACAGAGACAGGAGCAGCGCAATGTGGAAAACACAACACAGGAGGCCCAGTTCCCATGATCCAAGTGGGCAGCAGAACTGAGAACAAACAAGCACCAAAGGCCACTGAGGGATGCTGGGGAAGGGGTAAAAGGCAAGCCTTGTTCCTACCCCAGCCTCTTAGGAAGGACTGTCTTATCAGTTCCTAAGGCCGAAATGTGTAACTTGAGGGTGATGCTTTGTAGCCTAGAACTACAGTGACCCCAAACTCATATATGGCATGGGTGTCCTTAGAATATTAGCTTTAGGGATCATAGCCCAACTTCCTAACCACCCAATGTAGACCTCCAAACCATCCTCCCCCACTACCCAACATAAACCCTTACAGCAGTTCCAGCCTCGTTTCATGGCAACTCAGACCCCCCCAAAACAGGGTCATGACTCCAGCCCAAGTGCTAATCTCTTCACGGTTACCACAGATCACAGAAAACCTAGCATGCAGTGACAGCCCTCTCTCTCCTTTTTAGACACAGGTTTCCCAGGCTGGGCTTGGAATGGTAAGCTTGAGGGATCCTCTTGCCTTGAAGTAGGGACTACTTTAGGTGACACCATGTTGGCTTCCTTTCAACTTTTGTGGAACTTCAGGTCTAGATTCAGCAGGACCCTTGTGACACTCGTGTGTGTGTGTGTGTGTGTGTGTGTGTGTGTGTGTGTGTGTGTGTGTGTGTGTTTTACCTAGCAGCTCCTGCATGATATGGAGAAGAAGACAAGATCTTCAGAGGGTCCTGACATGGCAATTCAGGGAGGAGGCTGCCTCACTGGGGCGCCCTGCCTTCAGCAGGCCTGAAGCCATGTCCAGGTTCTGCACAACTAACTGTCCCTCAGTGGTCTTTCCCCTACTAATACCCAGGAAGCTGAAGGTGGTAGTGGTGGGTTCAGGTTTTCTGTCTGACCTGAATGGGATCAGTAGTTTCCAGTGTCAGTGCCCATGGCCAAGTCTCATGCTCATTCCCAAACCCACCCAGCCCTTTCACCTATACACTGAGTCCTGGCTTCACTCAGTTGGGGTGAGGTCACCTCCCCAGTACCGGGCAGCTGCCTCTGTCCCTGGCACCTAGCTGTCATTGTTCTTACTTCTTTCTCCACAGCACTCAAAATCATCACCTTACACTTGGCAAAATGCTGAAGGGAACACCTCCCTGCTGCCCCAGCAGCCATCCTCTTCCTGCCCTTCCTGGCAGCGACACATGGGGTGAGAGGACCCGGGAATCAGAAAAGGCTGTGAGTCCAGCCACCACCCTTCCCAGTTTCTTCTTCCCAGTTTCTCCTTGTGGTGACAGAGTTTCAAGTGTGGGGTCTTTCCTACTTTCTTCCCCACACAGATGATTCCTCTGCCCAAAATGAGTCTATCAGGAGCCTCACCCAATCCTGCTTCCAGCTCAGACTTGTCAAGGTTTCAGGAGTCACTGGTAGGGGCTGGCAAGCCAGGGCCTGTTTCTCATCCTGCTTTGCAGAGGAAGCCAGCACGTAGGCACAGGGCATGGCGCCCAGCTGCAGAGATGCAGCCATCCTCTGTGGCCACCTGCTTTCCTCAACTACCCTCACTTCCCATTCCCTGACCTTCTGATCCTGCCCAGAGTGGCCTGAGAGCCTAGGGGCAGCACATGGCTGTGATGTGCACTAAACATGGGTCCTTCAAGTGTGGGAGGAGTGTATTACCTTTCCCCTTGACCACTCCTAGATTGGACAATACCCCAAGCGACACAAGCCTTTGGATTCCTGAGAAGACACCAGAGGGTCTTGTTCCCTGCTGGGCCCCTCCTGGAGATGGCAAGAACAGTTAGCAAGCATGGTGTCATTATTCTGTCACTATTCATTCTCATTGTAGAAATGAATTCAGAGAGGGCAAGTAACCTGTCCAAGGCCAAACAGCCTGTGAGGACAGTTCTGATCTGGGCAGCCTCTCCCAAGACTATGCCTTCCATTGTGACACCCGTTGATAAGTCCCTTTGGGGACATCAGTGATCTACACCTTCATGACAGACACACAGAACTGTCTGATGCAGGATGGGGAAGGAGTCCCTGTAACATAGAGAGTGTGGGCACCATCCCCTCTGCCAAGCACATAGCTCTGGGAAGAGGCTGAGTCCCTCACCCCCGCCCTCTACCTGTCAGGACTACAGGCCAGATGAGCCACAAAGAGACCTGACTGAGGCCTGTAAGCACATATCATCTCTATTCTTTCATGCTGCCGGACTCTGGCTTAGTTTTTCTGGCCCTTCCCTTCTCAGTCTGGGAACTGTGTGGTGTGAGCTGCAGGGAAATGATGTCAAAATGCTGAGATTTCCAGGAATCATGGGGTGGAGGGTAATGGTGGCTACCAAGCCACCAAGGAGCTAGAGTCCTAATGTGTGTGTGTGTGTGCCTGTGTGTGTGTGTGCCTGTGTGTTGTATTTAATCTTCACAATCACCCCAGGAGGGGAGTTCCCTCAGCTGCAGACCTAGAAGGGTGAGTGACTGCTGCACTGTCTTTTCCCACGGCTGGAGGTGGAAGGTGTTGGTGTTCTTTCCTGTCTCATTTTACCCTAGCCCATCCTACATCAGCTCCAAAGTCCAGGAAGCCAGAGGGCCTGGAGCTCCACTGCAGCCCTCAAGGTGAGCAGGGCCCGTCCCACCTCCTCCACCACCAAATGTTGGCCAGCTACACTGCTGGCCTTCTCACTGGAGGCTGATGGGATAGCATGCCAAATTAGCTTAATGAGTGAGGCCCCAGCTTTAATTGGGGCCCTGGGCTTTGTAGCGCTGACTCCTGTTTTCATTTTTAAAGCCAGGGAGGGGTGGGTTCTCTTTTTCTCCCCCTCCTATGCATTTTCACCCTGGCTAATGGTTCCTCACTCAGAAAGGCCCCTACAACTGCTGGTTGCATTTAATTATTGGGATAATTAATGATTTGATTGGGAAACTGAAATGTGGAGGGTGAATTCTTGTATATAAATAGGAAAGCCAAAGGGACAGAGGACCCAGATTGAGATCCAAGGAAAGTCTAGGGTGGAGGAGCAGGCTGTGGAACTTCCAGTGGTCCCTTCAGTTGGGGACCAGATGTACTGGTTCCCCATTTGTCCAGGAAAAGAGAAAAAAAAAGTCATAGAGAATTAACTGGTCAGACAGTTGTACAGAAGTCGGTAGGGATTGGAATTGAGCTGTCTGAAGAGAGGCAGGAAGATATGATAATGTCCAAGAGAGCACCTGGTGAAGACTTCTCAGCCAGTCACAAGATCTTAGAAATGTAGTATGCTAGTTTCTCTTGTTGTGGTTACAAAGGCCTTGCCTCTAGGTCACAAGATAAGCAAATGGCTCATCTAAGAAACCAGGTGTAGCAAGAGCAGTGGGTGTGTGGCTAGAAGGCCACCACCTCTAGCCATACATCTCTCTCCCCTTTTGGCCTCTTACTCCAAGTTCAAATGCTTCCTAAGTCTCCAGACCTCCCATTTCTTTCCTGCTTGGTTGACTCTGCCAGGCTGCAGCACCAAGTGAGCAGAGCTCAGGAGAACTGGGGGAATGAGGGCAGGCCAGGAATCAGCTCCTGGAACTGGATAGTGACTTAGGAAAAGAGGCAGACAAGAAAGGAATTAAAGATAATTTAAAAGCAGGTAGCTAGACAGTAGCTGGGTCTGTAATTCCAGCTGCTGAGAAAGGCTGAGGTAGGATTGTGAGTTCAAGACCAGCTGGAGCAATTTAGCAAGAACTTGTCTTAAAAGTTAAAACAAAACAAAACTAACCAACCAACCGACCAGGAATTAAAGAGGTCTCAGTGGTTAAAAGAAAGCACAGGCTGCTCTTACAGAGGATCTAAGTTCAGTTTCAAGCACCAATCACATCGGTCTGCAACTCTATTTCCAGGGGTCTGAACACCCCCTTTTGTCCTTCTTGGGGACCATCATGCATATGATGTACATATATATGCAGGTCAATGCTTATGTACATAAAATAAAAACAAAAAACAAACAAACAAACAAACAAAAAAACGACTGAGCATGTTGCTGGCCAATTACTCCCTTACCACCCACAAGATTCAACTCTTCAGTCACAGCAGTAGAGCGGTTTAACTCTCCTTGAGAATTTCTAGATATTGTCTGGAGCTTCCTGTCTTTACAAAACTGTGGGTAATTCTGAAGACAGTGAGCCTTCTCTGACAAACCACATCTAATTGTGTGAGGTTAGGCAACACATCTCAACAAACACTCTGTTAAGGCAGGTGCCACCGTCATGCTGGGAAACTGAGGCTCAGGCTGGTAAAGTGATTTCTTCAAGCCACACAGCTAACAGGTGGATCTGAATATAAAGCAGGTTTTCTGACATAGCCTCCTGCCCTCTCCACTGTCTCGGGGCAGATCTAAACCAGTATCAGGCCTTCAATCTAGCCCTGCTTAAATTCCCAGCTTCCTCTCCTACCCCTCCCAGGTCCCCACCCGCCACACCTCTTTGAAGTGGAAAACTTCAACAACCAGGTCCCAAAGAATTACCTGTTCTAACTTCATATTCCCACAGCCCCTAGCTCTGCCTTGCTCAAATAGCAATTTTTTGGCACTCCATGATTGGCTGTGCCAGAATCAGAAGCCCCAGCCTAGTACCTGATGCTTGCACTGGGAATGTGCTTCATCTGATCTCCCTAATGAACTCTGCACTAGAGTCCAACCCTGGAGGATAAACTCGGAGATGTGGGTCCCCATTGACTTCCCAGGTCACTGAGAGCTTTTAATCAAGACTTCTTAGGAAGCTGACTGATCAAAGGAAGACCAGGCTCCCTGGCAAAGCCATGGTTATTTGCCAAAAGAGAGGATTGTCTAAGAGAGGAGGGCTGAGAGCCACAGGGGTGGGGGAACATTCCTTCTTGAGTGAGGAACAGATGAATCCCTCTCACCCTCTGCCGGCCAGCTTCCTCCTTCCTTCCGACAGCCTCTTGGACTTTAGGCATCCAGAATCCTGATGCAATCAAAGGGAAAATGCTGACGGGTTTTGAGGATGATAAAGTTGGAACTCAGCAGAGTGAAGTGACTTAGTTATATAAATAAAAGAACCAAGGAGAACCTAAGACCCTTTTTACTTTGACTGTAGAGAAATGGGGAAGCGGGGACAACCACTGTGTGAGAAACAGCACTCTGAGAGTGTGTCTGGGAGGCAGGTTGGCATCCCACTTATACTGCTGAGAGACCCAGAACAGCAGGATCGGGGTGAAGAAGGGTGGTTCCCCATCCCCCCACCACCGCTAGGCCGCAGGGCCTCTTGTGGGTACAAACAGGAGGTGCTCTAGAGTTCAGCCCTGCCCCCCCTCCCCATAAGGGGAGAAAGGAAGCCTGAAGAAGCAGGCCAAAGCCAACTCTCCCCACTGCCCCACCCCTAGCAAGAGCAACAGAGCCAAGCCTGTAGGACCAGAACCCAGCACATTGTCCTGACATGTCCTGGAGACACAGCTTGAGTGGGAAGTGAGGGAGTGAGTCAGGGCTTGGAGGTGGGGTAGAGAGATGGAAGGGAGGGTGTGTGTGAAGGTCTGTCTACCTTAGAGGATCAAGGGGCTGGCAGGCAGCAGGCCAGGGTGGCATCCCTAGGTGGGAAGGAGGCACTCAGGCCCAGGGGTCCCTTATCCCAGACCTCTGCTTCTCTAGCATGACTCAGGTTGTCGAGCAAGGCAGTCTCTGGTAGACATGGTGGGAGCACCTTCATGTCCCCAATGTGCAGGGAGAAATCAGGCCTGGGCTGGATAAAAGCCAAAGAGTTGAGGTTCAGATTCGCACAATGCACTTCAATCAGCAGGAAGCTTGGCTGTGTCCCCTCTTCACTGGCACTCCAGGCACAGTCCACCATGGTGGCACAGCCGGGCCCTGGGAGTGGCAGAGTCCATACCCCACTAGAGAAAAGCCTCTTGCCTACAGTAGTGGTGGGGGTGGGGAGGTCTAAGTGAGGATTAGGGCGGGGAGATGCTTTGAACCCCAGAAAGACTGGTGGGAACTGGTTCTTGACTCATGGCAGCGAAAGGAGGTGGGAAATGGCAAGGTTCCTGCCTTATTATTATTATTATTTCTTCCTCTTTTTATGAGATGAGAACTCAGGCAATTAAAAACATACATCTGACTTTAGACCCCCAGCTTCACTCCAGCCCTGATCCCATCAGAAGGACAGAAGTTCTCAGCGACCTTGACTTTCCTAAACACAGTTCGAATAAAGCTTGTCCCCCATCCTTCAGGCTCTCTGAACCCTAATAAATAATTACTGGTGGACAGAGTTTGTCCTTTTGGCCCTTTTAATCGGAGAACTGATTGCTCTACTCTTGACTCTATGTATTGGGCTCCCAGAAGTGCTTCTGTCTGGAGTCTTCCACTTCACTGTCATTTTCTGGAGCAAGTCTTGACACTCGTGTTTTATAGGGGAGGAAACTGTGGCCCGAGGTTGGGTGAGAAATCCACCGAGTCGCACAGCTAGGGCAACAAGAACTCGGCCTGAGCCATGGCCTGGGTCCTTGGTCCTTCTCCTTGCCTTACACAGCAATGTATTTGCAGTCTCTAAGTCTCTTTCCCAAGAGAACAAGGGTGTCAAGGGTTGAAGCCCTCAGTAACATAACCAGCCTGGGGTCCCTTTGGCCCCTCTCAGGGACAGAGACGGAAGGAAGCCTGTGGGGCTTAGAGCTGCAGTGCTTTTAGCTGGGAGTCAGCTGGTACCCAGACAGGTAGCTGGGCCACACCTGCCCAGCTTGACATGCTGCCCCAGGCCTTGGCTAGCAAGGGTCCCTAAGTGGACTGGAACAAAGATCTTTGGAAAAGTGACATGCAGCTATGACTGTCTTCGCTAGACAGCAGCAAATAGAAATAAAGCCTTTTGCAGTCCCAGAAACTTCCCAGTGGAAGGGTTAAGAGAGGGGCTATCACATGCTGCTTACCTCGGGAGCCTCTGCCTTGCCTGCAGCAGGGTTAACCTTCATACCTCCCACTCAATCACTAAGCTCCTTCTTCTGGTGTCTCTAGAGTAGGTAGTTTACCATTGCCCCTGGGAACCTGCTAAACTGATCTACACCCGTTCACTGCTGAGGTTGCCTGTGATCCTGCTGTAGAGGAAGCACACCCTGTCCCATAGTGTGCTTAGACCTGTTTGGCCAGGCAGCAAAGCTGGGGATCATTAAGCTCTTCCTCCTAAGGAGAAAAGTGGGGAAATGGAGAGAGAGCTAAGGGGTGCAAACAAAGCCTGGTCTGGGCTCTTCCAGTCACTGGTAAATTGCCTCAATGCCAGGAGCCTCAGCTTCCTTACCCATAAAATGGCTGAAATAAAACAACACACAAACATGATTATCCAGCTACCTGGACAAGGAATTACTGGGGTGGGGTGGGGGGGTGGGACGACTTGATAGAGCTACTGTGGGATCAAGGCTATAGTTACAACCCAATACCAACCCTCAGAGCTGGTGGCACTTTTTCTAGTTCCCTAAGGTGGCCTCTTGTCCCCAGCCAAAGTCCTCCTGCCTAACTTTGAGACCTGGAGAACAGAGGCCTCCCACCCCAGACGCCTGCTCCACTCCTGAACTCCAGCACCTCTCCTTGGCAGGTATGCAGTCGGGCAACCCTAGTTAGAATTGCAGGATGGCCGCAAGCGCCCCATTCCACCTCTGCCTAATGTACAGGGAAAGTGGCGAGAGGCTGGGTGGGGCCTTTTAAAAGACACTCTGGAGATCACTGGGCACTGGAGCCATCCCAAGAGCATCACACCCACAGCTCAAGGAGTACTTACATTTCAAAGAAAGTATTCTAAGACAGCTGGGAAACCGAGTCTCAGCCTCACTCAAGGACATCCAAGGTTAAAGGAGAGCCAGGATGCAAACCCAGGTCTGATCATTCTAGATACTGCATACTGCTAATGAAGAGATGTGGCAGGGCACTGTATGTCCCCAAGGTTGGGGTGGGGGTGGAGGGACTGTGACCTTGCCCCTGGACACTAATTTTATGGTCTGACCTCACTGAGCATATGCCCCACATCCTCCAGAGGTTTTCTTGGTTCTGAGAGTCCTTGATGTGACAAATTAATTTACTTCCAATGTTACTTATAAAGCCCTGACACCTGTTTACGAGAGGCATGGCTGGAAGTTAGGTGGCAACAAGAGCTAATCCTGGGGCCACCATGACCCAGCAAGGCATGGCTTGCTCTTTCCAGTCTCAGCTCTCTCACCCCTTAGTCTCTTCTGGCTTGGCCAGTATGGGAGTCTCAGCCCAGTGAAATCTCCAGTCAATTCCAGAGGTGACAGGCCTGGAAAGGAGAGTGGGTTTCATCTCCACAGTTTCTAGGCATCTGGGGTTTTGTTGGCTGGTGTCAATGTTATGATGTCTAGCATCAATGTCTAAATGCTGTCAGGATTGTGGGACCCACAGACCAGACTAGATTTTGCAACCTTCCAAGGCAGTGTCTACTATAAGGTGTGGCCTCCAAGAGGGTTCTCAGAGAATCACTCTGACACAAAGGGGCTGGGCTTGACTCTGGGAAAGAAACCCAGATCACGGGGTAGCTGGGGTGGCTTCCTGGCTGGGAGAATTTGCACTCACAACCAGGGAGTGAGACAATTGTTAGTGAGCCTCCTAAAGTGAGTCAGGTTGAGTGGTGGGTGAGATGGGTGGTCAGGGCTCAGGAGGCACAGCTAGTAGAGAGGAGCTCTGTCCCTCTCCACTAGCCACTAAGGCACGTTTAGCCACTTAATCAATCGGTGCTTTGGAGAGTTTGGCAAATGTTAAACCCTAAGGACCTTGAGGGTGAAGACTATTTTCTTTAAAATAGATGGTCTTTATGTAGCTCAGGGTGGCCTTGAACTAGCAACAATCCTTCTGTGTCAGCCTCTTGAGTGCTAAGATTATAAGCAAAAACTACCACTTAGAGGCTTAGTTTGGAAGAATTCTGAAGATGTCCTAATATTCCAAGCTCTGTCTCCTAAGTTAACACCGAGTCCTGACTTCACCCAGAAAGGCACTCGATGCTAGACAGTGTCCCACAGCCTTGAATGAACCAGGCAGTAACTCTGCTTCAGTGACAAAGTGGCATGAGATAGGGGTGTTCAGGGGCTCAGCAACCCAGGGAAATGAACAAGGGTGTGGGGTGTTTCTCAGCTGGACTCCAGGGGCCTCCCTTTGACTAACCTCTACTCCAGAGGTAGGTGCTGTTAGCAGTGGTTGGCATGAGGACCCTGAAGCCCAAGCCTGACCTCTTGCAGACTTTCCTGCTCTGAGGGTATCTGGAGAAGAGACAAATCTCAGGGAGATGTTAATTAGTTCTGACAAATTAATAAAGAAACCCTAATTTATTTTCCGTATCTAATTTCCTTTTCTGTGTTTTATTTTCCTGCCCAACAAGCTGGTGCTGGGGAAATGGAGGGGAAGTGTGAGCGGCGGCAGCGGCGGCGGTGATGGGGTTCCTCTGAAGACAGCCCAATCTCCCACTCCTCATTTCTGGCTCCATGCCCCGCCCATACCCACCCTGCTCTGCTCCAGGAGGCCAGCCCCAGACATTAAGCTGTCAAACCTCTCCCAATTATCTCCCTCTATGCCCGCCGGCTCCAGGGGCGACAGTTGTAGCAAGCTGGTGTTGACTCATTCTGTCACCCGCCTGCCCTGCTCTGGGAAAATGCAATTTAATGAAGTCCAATGGCAGGGCTGGGGCAGATGGGGTCCTTGGAAGAGGGTGGTATTAGTGTGGGGATAGCCAATAGTCTCTCTTTTCTGTGGGGCAGCGTCTTTGGTCTGTATGACATGGTCTTAGCTCCAGACCCTAGAGAGGTCAACCTGTTACCTTCCCTCACTTCCCCTGACAACAGCTCTGAAACCATGGCTGCATTAACCTTCTCTGCAAGGGCCTTCACCTTCCTGGGCTGCCTGTTTTAAAAGCGTATGGTCCTGACAGCTGGGAAGTTCTTCCCGCTGTTTAATCTCCATCCTTTTTGCTGAAGGGGAAGTCCATTTCCCCACATGCTTTTTGATACTGAGCCCAGGAGTGGATCTGTTACTGCCAGACACCACCCAGGTTAGGATTAGAAATGGATACTGTCCATACACTGCTCAGCCACATCTGGTACCAAAATAGTGGGAGATTTCCTTTTTGTTTGGGGTTAGAAAAGCTCTGTTTCAAAGGGAAAGAGGGAGGGATGAAGGAAGGAGGAGGGTGGGGGAAGAGAAGGAGAGAAGACCGTCATTTCTTCATTCACTGATTCACTGTTGGGAAGGTCAAATGACGAAAAAAAAATTAACTATGTTTTTATTTATTTTGTGTACAAACGTATAGGTGGCCAAGTGCCACGGCGCATATGGAGCTCAGAGTCAATTCTCTGTCCACTATGTGGAGATTAAACCAGATCCTTAGGTTTGGTGGCAGGCACTGCTACCTAATGAGTCATCTTGCTGACTCTGAAAGTTCAAATGACTTTGAGTCTAAGAAGCTGACCCTGGCTCAAGGCAAGTCCTAAGTAATGCCCACGAGTTTCTTGAACACACATGGCCCTTCCTTGCTAACAGTGGGTGCTTTGGAGGCTACACACGATGTTCACATGAGAGACCAAAAGTGAAGAGCTGTCTGGTGAGCAGTGTGACCAGGAGGTCAGGGGATCCTAATGATTCTCCAGAACCCGTGAAAAGGACTGGGGCTTTAGTTTAAGATCTTTGACCTCAGATTTCTTTTGTCTGACTGTCTGGAACCCATATGCAGGAAGCTCCAGCTATCACGAAGGACTCCTGAGCACACCAAAGGGACAGCTAAGTAAAGTCTTACACAAGGGGTGGGAGGCATCTCCAGAGGTTATGAAGTCTCAGTCCCTAACTCTCGGGTAACTTGCTTGCTAGTTTTTAATGCTTTGATAAGAAGTAGGAGTGGGTGGTAGACTCATATATATCTCTCTGCTGTGCACAGAGCATGGGACAAATGATTCTAAGTGCTTCTTAAAAGCTGCAAGGTCTGAGAACAGCCAGGGTGATTAGGTTTTTTTTTTTTTTTTTTTTTTTTTTTTTTTTTTTTTTTTTTGGTGACTGAGGTGAAACTGTTGCCATGTGAGTATGCTTAGCCCAAGTTAGCAAACCACTTCCTATATGATTCCCACCCTGAATGTCCACCATCTGGTTTATCATTAGAGTGCCCCAATGTCCTCAAACACTAAGAGCTTCAAAGGACTGATCAAAGAACCCGCGAGGCAGCTTCCCGCCAAGTGAGTGGACTGTGAGCTTGGGACAGCACATACAGGCAGGCGTTCACCATGTGAAGAGGCAATTAGCCTTCCTTCTGCCTAACTTTCCAAACAGGTTAAAATCGCACAGTTACTCTGCTCTCCTCTCTTCCAGTTAGTTCTCCTAGCAGGAACCTCTTCTTACGATTCTTGCTCAAGCATCCAGAGGACATGGTTCTCCAGCTGGAAGGAGCCACCTCTGGTAGCTGGCTCAGTAAGGCCATTCAGTGTACCATTTTCCTAAGCTTCTGGCCTTCTAGGACAGTCTCAGTGTTCCCTGAGATCTAGATGTAGCGAGAGAAGGATTGGGGGAGGGGGGCGCGAATGTGGTCAGAGGCTGTGGACTAAATTCCTTGGCTCTGGCATAGGGAGATTCCCAGACCCTTCCAGGTCCTGTCTCTATCGGTAGTGACTAAGTGAATTCTCTCCTCCTTGAAGTAGGACTCAGGTACCTCAAATTCCAAAGTATCTCGAGAGACTCTGGGGCAAATCTAAGACTCAAGAAAGAGACAGAAAGCTCACTGTGGCCACGTGGGTATCAGGAGCAGTTTCCTGGACATGTGTGTGACATAAGCATGAACAAGAAGGTCCGTGTGCTCAAGGGCACTGGGGGGTGGTTTCCCTCTGGGGTGTCCACTCCTTAAAATGTTACTGGTATCGCAGGGTTCCTATTAGGTTCAGGGATCTCGCATGAGGTAAAACATAAAAATTCTCGTTCCTGGGAAGCTTGGATGCTAATGATGGAAAAGATAAGAAATGAGAGTAAGCATCTATAGGTGATCTGGGTTTCTCACCGAGAAGAGACATTTGAACAAAACCCGAACCAAGACAAGTATTTACCAGGAAGAACAACATTCCAGCAGAGAGCAGAAGGTGCAAAGGCCCTGAGGCAAGAGGTCTGGAATTTTTGGCCTGTGATGCTGAGGTGAGAAACACGGGAGCCACATGACACAGGGCCTAGACAGTTCCTCTGAGTGAGGTGGGACCAGCAGAGGAGGCGCACCTGATCCAGCTTGTTTTCACAAGCTCACTGATAACTGCTGGGAATAAGCCTAGAGGGAATGGAAGCAGAGAGAAGTACCAACTAGGACACTTCATGGAAGCACCCCAGGCCTGATGGTGGAGCAAAGCATGGGGCGACCTCCAGATCTTCACAGCCCACCTCTTCCACCTGTGCAGGTGACAGCTGGCAGCCCACTTCTCCCTGCAGACAAGCTGTCTCACCCATCCTGGCCTGAGGGAAAAGGAACTGGGTGGGGTGGGGACATACAGCAAAAACAATACCCTTGGGTCAGCTGTCACACAGAGAACAGAGCCTTCTGGGGTGGCCTTCCCAGGGTCTGGAGCCTGGCCCCACTCCCCCCTCTCCTTACACTTCTCCTGACAATCAGAGCTCAAATAACCCTCACTCAAAGGGAAGTTCTCCTTTCCACTGGGCACCACATCATCAGGCCTGCACCCAGATTAAAAGGTAATTCAGTCGCTTGGCTTCTGTTAGGGTAGGGGGGTCTGTTTAACACCTTTCTTGGGAACTGACCCCCCCTTATAAGGCAGTAAACCTGGGCCTTGAGCCAATCTCTATCTCGGTTTCAAGTAGGGGAAAGCAGATTTCCCTATGCTTTGAGAATTTCTACCTCTGGACCTTTGTACAGCCCAAGAAGATCCTGCAAACCAGGGTCCTGCATCTCTCTCTGCACATCTGACCCCGGGAGCAGAGGTGGCAGAACTCCCCCCCCCCCTTACCCAAAAATCACAGTGTGGGCTGCTCTCCGGTCTGTTTCAAATGCACGGCCTAGAACTGCCTCCACTGGGGCTTTTAAACCTTTGGGAATGGCATAGAGGACATTAGAGGTTTTGGTGTGGCCTCTACTTCTTCCACTCAGTGAATGGCGTCCACAGCACACGTGAGGGCAAACATTGGCACTATCTTCCACTTCACTGGTATCTGCCATTTCTTTCGTAAAAGCCCTTGGATTGGTGGTTGAGAGAGGGGCCCTCAGAATGTAGTTCAGGCTGGCCTTGAACTCCTGATATTTCCGCCTTGGTCTCCCAAGGGTTAGGATGACAGGAATGACAAAGGACAACTAGTCAATACTTTGGAAGAAGAAACTGAGGACCAGGGGCCTGGCATAAAGTCCGAGGACACGGGCTAGCAGTTGCCAGTTGTCCCTCAATTCTAGTTTTTAAGACTTATTTTTATTTTTCTGTATGCATGTGGGTACCATGTGAGTACACCTAGCCAAAGAGGTCACTGGAGTTACTGGCAGTAGTGAATCACCTGACCCGGGTGCTGAGAACTGAGCTTGGGGCCTCTGCATGAAGAGCAAGTTGGCAAGTACTCTGCTGAGCCATCTCTCTGCCCCCGACCCCTTAATTCTTCTACAGAAAGCTATGTGGGTGAGGAAGGAAAGGGATTAGGATCGACTATTTGCATTCTAGTGGTCTCCACCTGTGATCCATCTTTAGGTGGCCTTGAAGGATGAGGGGTGGGGTGAGTGCTATCTGTTGTCAATTTGACAGGATTTAAAATCACCTAGGAGATAAACCTCTGGGCATGTCTGTGAAGGAGAGGGAGGGGTCTTTCTAAATTAGGTTAATTGATGTGAGAAAACCCACTCTATGGACTAGTGTCCAAGCTTGGTTAAGAAGGAGAAAGCAAACAGAATTCCAGCTCTTCTTCCTGAATGCGGCTGTGGCTACAATGTACTCAACTGCCTCTTACTCCTGTTAGACCTCTTCCTGTCAGGATGGACTGTATCCCCTCAAACAGTGAGCCAACGTATGCTCTTATTCCCTTGAGCTGCAATTGCCAGATGTTCTATGTGACAAGAAGAGTCACCTAGGGAAGTGCCCAGCAGGTGCAGGTGCACAGGGCACCTGGCCCCTCTGTCCCCCTGCCCAAATTCACTACTGCTCTTTTCTTCTCCTGGGCTGGGCT
Organism: Phyllotis vaccarum; assembly: GCA_033318265.1. Lineage (NCBI taxonomy): Eukaryota > Metazoa > Chordata > Mammalia > Rodentia > Cricetidae > Phyllotis > Phyllotis vaccarum. The sequence continues at coordinate 87,614,433 of JARWLC010000012.1, forward strand.
CAATACCAGCATATTTTAGGCACTGGCTCTCTCCTCCCTCTGGGCTTTTGCACAGCTCCCCTGTCATCAGGAGTGCCTTTCCCTGTGCCCACCATTCCCACTTTCCAGCTGAAAGTCATCTTACCCCATCTTCTGTGGTTAATTCCCATTCCGCTCTCACCTCTGCCAAATTTTCCAAATCCACCTCCCGTGCTGCTATTGACCACTTGGACATATCACAGAAGCTACCTTCCTGTCTTTTGTCCCTCGTCCTCTTATAAGACGCTACTGACGGCACGCTGTGTGCCAACACTGCCTGCTTGTTATAGGTGGGGACAGCCATAGTGATGTCTTCCAGGAGACAGAGGAATGGAAAGATGGAGATGGTTTCTTTCTCTATGGAAACTCAGGCTAACAAGAGCCCCAGTCATGAAAATAAACAATTACCGCATGTCAAGTGTTGGGTTTTGTTTGTAAAGTATGAACCAAAAATGAGGGATTTTGAACGAGGGAGGATGCTGTCTGAGAGCAATGCATGAAGCTTTTACTTGGGTCTCACGGGAGTGTCCTCAGTAAGGAAAACAAAAAGGGCACAGAAGAGAAAGGGTACCTTTGAAACTGTGTGTGGGTGAGGGACATCGAGATCTGTGGCAGAGGGGGAGAGTGGTAGGGAGGAGGCAGGGGAGATAATTGTGTAGCTAGCATGGATGAATCCCTGCTAGCATAGCACCAATTACTCAACTGAGAAGTGGAGACAGGAAGAAAAGGAGTCAACCAGATAGCCTCTGCTACATAGTGTATTTGGGGCTAGCCTGATCTACATGAGACCTCTAAGGAAGTAAGTAAATAAGTAGTCCTCATATTAGACAAGGTTGTAAACCTACCTAGGAGCCACTGGGTGACATTAGTGCTCTCTGAGCAGAATAGTCACACAGTCACTTAAGGAAGAGGCTTGTGGGGTGCTAACTGACAGAGGCCAGACATTGTATGGTCTCACATATGTGATGTGTTTAAATAGGAAACAGTGGATTAGTGGGCACGTGGGCAGGTGTGGAGAAGGGGTGATAGGCCTAGAGTTTTTCTCTGAATGCTAGGGTGGTGACAGCTTCTCAACTCAGTGAATATAATAAAAGCCATCGAAATGTATGCTTTAGGGGGGTAAATTTCACAGTATGTCAATTATATTATAATAGATACCTTCTTCCCTCCCTAGGCCAGGGCTGATTCTGCTGGGGGTGGGCTCTGGAAAAGCCCTAGGACTCCACCTCCAGGCATACCACCAGCCCCTGCTATAGTAAATGCCTCACGCATGTTCCACATATGATGTCTGGGACCAGCATAGCAAACAGGTCACCTGACAAGCTACACCACTTATTTTTGAAGACAGGCAGGTCCCCTGGCAATAGAGCAGGCACGAAAATGCTTTGCTAGAGATGAAGAAATTAGGGCAGAAAATAACACCAACACAGAGCTGACTGTTAGATATGAGAGGGACTCCACACCCCTTCACATCCCAGGGTGTGGGGCCTGTCAGAGCTCCTGGGTAGCCTGACTTTAGACTGTCTCTGCCACTGCACCTGCAGGAGATACTGTGCTCCCGGAAGCAGGAGGGAAGGGATTCAGAGGAAGCCAGGACCCCTTCTAAAGATGGCCCTGGCTGTAGGACACTGAGTAATCCACTCCATGCTCTGAAGACATTCAGTTCCCAGTGGGGGATTTGGAAGGTCCTGCTCCTTAGGTGGTTCATCTGTGGGAGCTGGGGTTCCCCTCACACTGACTGCAGAGTGGGGAAATGTGAAGGCCACCACAGGGAAACTTTGGATACCTGAAGTGGGGTGGGCAGGGAGACAGAAAGGAACCAGGAAGAAGCTTCGGGCTCTCCTTCTGCTGGGGCAAAGGACAAGGGCAATCCTGCACACCCCTAGTGTAAACGTATTTATGAATGGATGTGAAGGGAGGGGGAGCAGAGTGTGTAGGAGGCCAAAAGAAGCCTGGGAAAGAACTGAGGAGACGACAGGGTGGTTCTCGTGTCACTTGCATACAGGGCAAAGACAAGAGGACGAGACAGAGCAGGTTGAGGGGGAGGACTTAGCTATTTTTTCCCAGCATCCCCCAGGCCACTTCTCTCACCACAAACCTCAGTCTCAAGCCACTTGGTTGTCATGGAAACAGGATGGAATAGAACAGATGGTCTCCACTAGCCAAATTCCAATTAAACAGGGCAGAGATAGATAGGAAAGGGGTGTGATCTGATGGGGCCATGAAGGGCTCTGCCCCCCGACCCATCTCACACATACCCAGGGTTCCCCTAGGATGGACAGGAGACTCGAGCAGCGGAAAGTCTCACTGCAGGGCACCCCTGCCCTCATGCCTTCAGTTCTTAAAGATGCGGGACAAGGAGATCGAGGGACAAGCTGTGGGGAACATCACCGGGGGATTCACCTTTAAATTTAGAGTATCAAAATGGAGGCACACACACGTATGTGCATACACATATTTCTAAGCACACACTTGTGCACGGCAACACATCTCCATGAACAGCAGTGCGCAGAAGCAGTACAGAAAGGTTAAGCAAAGTCATTACAGAGACACACTTTTAACACGGCATAAAGAAAATGCTTTGGAAACAAAATAAGCAATTTATTCCCATTTATTTAATTAACATCTTGGAAGGCTCTTATCAAAAGCCCTGTGACTAGGGATATCAACATGCACCTGTGATTGGATATTGTCCCTGGCCTCAAAGACACAGGACAAATGAACTAATGGCATGAGCACTTTTTCGGTCGGACCGTTCGCAAAGTGCTGTGGCCACAGAGGAAAGAAATGAAGGTGACTGGAGAAGAAAAGACACATGCAGATGCTGCACTGGGCTTTGCAGGGTGTGTAGGAGCTTGCCAGGCAGTGAGGCTGGGCTCTCGCCAAAAAAAGAAAATGGCCAGAGGGAGGCTGGAAAAGAATGTAGCTTGTAGGGGAACAAACTCATCTGAGTGGCATTGCTGTGTAGAGCGATTAGTGGGAGAGAAGACCCCTAGGCAAGGCCTGGCACAGATAGCATCATTTCTGATGCAAACACCAATATCTGACACATAGAAACATGCCACCACTCAGTTCCTGCCTGCAAAGCCACCCAGACACACACACAACCACAGTGCCCCCGTACTTAGCAAATGGGAAAAAAAAAAAAAAAAAGATGATTTTGTTTGCTGTGAAAAAACCAAAGTGGGTATAGAGGTGTCAGGAAAAACGGAGCATCCGAAGATCTTTCTTGGCTACAGGGTGAGAAAGGGTGCCAAGAGCAGTACAGAGAGGGGGTGCTCCAGAGCCAGCTGGCTCCCATCACGTTATCATACATTCATGAGGCACCTGCTGCTTACAAGGCTCTGAGCTGGGCTGTGTGAAGGCCTCTTCTTTAAGGAGCTAAGGGTCTAGAGGAAGGGAGGAAAGTCATGTGGAGCAAACTGGGTCTTTCACAGGCAGATGTGCGAGGGCTCAGTCATCAGCAGGAAGTAAGGCCTAGGAGCAAGAATTGGTGTGGTTCACTTTATGCCCAGGTAACAGTATGGGAGGTAGCTTTGGAAAAAACAGGTCTGGCTGCAGCAGAAGGCTAGACCGCCTGGGGGAAATGCGGTAATGTTTTTGGCGGTTTGTTTTGTTTTGGTCTTGTTTGTTTGTCTAAGACAAGGTAGCCCAGGTTGGCCTCAAACCCACAGTGATCTGCCTGCCTCTATTTCCCCTTCCTTGTATCACCATGCCTGGCTTGAAGACATCTATTGTCACAGTACACAGGGTAAAAGAGTGGATACTACTGGTCTCTAGTGAGTGGGAGCCAGGGAAATTGTTAACCGCACTACGGTGTGCAGGGTGGCCCATGCCAAAGGATGCCTGGCTCCAAGTGAGCAGTGCATGGCCTAGATCATGGAGTATGAACTGAGACTGGGAGACGTGGAGGAGAGCCCATGAGGGCTTCCGAGTGGGACAGTGATACGCTCAAACTTCTCTTCATTCTTCCAATGATGAGTGACGGCTCAGGAAGGGGGAATGACACTGGGGAAGAATAACAATACTGAGCTCAGAGGTGTCCCAAGGAGCACAGTGCCAAATCCTGTAGCAGCAAGGAGTGAGGGGCAGGGAACAGAACTGGGGGGTTCCGATCACACAGACGGGAAGAGGGAGTGGATGAAGATCTTGAGGCACAGGACTACACACAGGTCAGGCTCTAATAAGAGGTGGAGGGTTTCTGTTTAGCACCCGCCCCCTTCTCCAGGGCCTCCCAAGGCTCCATGCCCACCTCTATCTACAAGCTCCAGAAAACACAGCTCTTCCACCTAAGGCTGCCCTGGACAGTCTCTTGCACCTTCGGGGTTCAGTGTCAAGCTCACTGTCCTGGAGAAGCCTCTGGGAAGCCACACACATGAAGGAAGGCCAGCACTTCATGTCTCCACCTTAGCCTCTGATACTTTAGCCACTCAGGTAGCTCTGCACAACTCCCAGGGGCCAGGAACCCCACCTGTTCTGAGGACAGCCCACCACTTTGTACTTGGCCCCAGTGCATGTGGCAAGTGAGGGAGAGCAGGGGAGCCCACTTGGGTGCTCTGGCTTCAACTCTGGCCTTCCTCTTGCTTCCCTCTCCGCCATTCTGTCCTCTGATGACGGGCTGGTAAAAACCAGTTAGGGGAACTGTTCTAATGGCCACCAGGACAGGATTATACCCAAGATCATAAGTCAGAGGTGGGAAACTTGGCCAACTTCCAACCAGCAAGTGACCCAGTCAGACGAGGAAAATGCTAGAACCTCAGACATGTGACTCCCTCCTCTTCTTACCCTGAACGGCAGGACCTGGTGTGACTGGTCTCAGATGCCCCTAACATGTAGCAGCTGAATAAGTCTCTAGTTTTGCTTCTAGTTGCTTAAAGCATTTCTTTTTGACACATGGTACCTGGCACAAAGAAACTGTCTGGGGAGAATCTGCTGGCTCTTTCCTCTTACAGGTACCATAGGGTTGCAGAAAGGGCCCACAAATAATGGTAGCCTGCTCACTAGGGCACCTGGAGACCCTCTGTGGGTGCCCTGCCCTCCCAGCTGAAAGTATCTAGGAACATCCATACATAGCCTGTGGGGTAGGGTGGGAAAGGCAGGTCACTAATCTCTGAAGATTATTCAGCTGGCTGATTCTGGGTGCCAGAGACCAGCTTGGGGAGGTGGGGGTGGAGGCACGATGGGAGGCTCTTGCCTGGGAGGTGGAGGGCCCAGGATAGGGCACATAGGGTTTCTTTTCTGGGACCTAGATGTAGTCAGAAAGACCTCTAGGATTGGGGACTAAAATTTGGGGACAAAACTGTCAATGATTTATTAACCAGAGTTGCCAAAGATTAACCCAAATGCCTGGACCTTTAGGCCCCCATTACCTCCTTATCAGAGCTGAATAACAACCCCCCTTCTACACCACCCCCCAGGCTTCTTCTGGTCTGGATCTTATCTTCTGGTGCCCTGATGGCTGCTACTGTCCAATGACCCCTACACCCAAGAGGATTGATAGTTGTTTGGGACAAGTCCCCAGCTTGTCTGAGTGAACAGGGAGGTCCTCAGCTCTCTTTAGACTTCATTTTCAACCTCCCCCATGGCTGGCTTGGCTGGACACTCTTATTTTCTTACATCCCCAAGCTTAGACTCAGGCTTGAGCCAGGCTGGGGTCTGAAGGAGAGGAGGGAAATGCCATCAGACACTGTCTCTGATAGAGGGGAACTGATGCCAGGCAGGGTGACAAGGAGCAGTGAGTAGCCTGAGATATGGGCTCTACAGAGGACCGCCTCAGGGAAGCAGGAGCTGGGTAAGGTGGAGGCAGGTACAGCAGATCCTGTGTGACTCCTCATCTCTTACTTGGCATTCAAAATGGCTTCTAAGTGACCCTGTGAGTACAGGGAAGCTGGGAGGTCAGTCCTGGCATCATGTGGTAAGGACCCCGAGAACAGGCAGGGTGACCTGGAATCATTTCAGTGCTAGGACAGCTCAGTCTGATCTACTCCTGTCCCTGAACTTCCACCTGCAGAATTTGCTTCAGTATCCTGGCGCCAAAAAGTGGAGTGCCCCACCTTGCCACACGCTGGGTCTGTCCCTTCCTGTTTTATGACGTGCCACAGAGCTGCTGTACTGGGTCATGAAACATCAGAAAACAGAAGAGTCTTCTGGGAGATCACTCCACCTGCGGTACCCTTCACATGGAGTATCACACTCTCCAAAGCAGTCAGGAATTTGGTCCTCAGGAGGGCACAGGAAGCTTGGAGCCCAAGCCCAGGTCACCTCCACCCTCAAACTCCCAGCTAACAGATGCAGGCAGAAAAGGTCTTATTCCACCACCCTGGCTGCCTGCCCCCAGCCTCCTGGGGCTGCCCCCCACACCCTGATCCTCTGCAATATGCTCCCTCCACCACCCCCTCTCCCCATCTCTAACTTAATTCCTTAATTCCCACTGGAGATAAGCCGATCTTTCACTGCAATTTATAGTTAATCCAAAAGAAAACAGGGGCGGGAAGGGGTGAGGACTGGGCTAGAGGATGGGGGTGAGGATGGCGGGAGGTGTGAAGCCAGTCAACCCACTCCACCTCTTCTTAGATCTGCCCCAGTCCGTTGAGAATTGAGGCCAAAATCCCGGGCTGCTCGGTCTACTTCTGGTGCACTGGGTTCAGTTCGGGGTGGCACTTCTGCTTCTAGATAACCAGACAGTTTTCTTCCCAAAAACAGCACCAGTGATGGCAAGGTGTGTGACCCTGGGCCACATTGGGTTTGGGGGGAGCCATGAATTTCAGGCCTCTCTGGGCAGATGATCACCAGGGCATCAGATGTGCATCAGGCAATTCCAAGGGGTAGCTGGTGGATCGGGACACAGATCTTGGCATAGTTGCATGGGGAATGTAGGGCTTCCAAGGAGGGTTGGAGAGCTCACTGACCCTAGAGGGATTCTCACTGAAGCTGGAAGCTCTACCAGTTATCAGGGTTTGGGTAGGGGGGATCAGGATGTGGATGCGGTAGTAGTATTCTACTTGAATTTGCTTCCAGTGCTGAGACTCCGGGATTTTGACCAACCTGCTCTGCCCTCTCCTACAGGGCAGGAAAACCCCTTCAGCTATGGCTCTTCCGGGAAGCAGGAGCTCCTCTTGAAGGGTGAAGAACACAGTACCTGGCCCAGGCCAGCTGTTCTTAAGTTCCATAGAGGAACGATTCAGGGAGGTTGGTATTGACATGACTCACTAGGCTGCCACACTCTGTGTACACTATCTTTTAGGCATCTGTGTTGTGGGCATTCTTGCTTAAAGAAGAACTGACCTGAGGTGTCACATGCTGTGTGTGAGGGTAAGGGCAGAGGGCAAAGGGCTGATGTTACCCTCTGTTGGCCTGGACATTATGTTTGCTGCTGTGTCCAGGGCTGCTATCTCCAAGGGAATGTATGAATGAACCTGCCCATTACACTTGCACAAGGGTGGTCAGGAGTATGTGGGAGGGTTAGAATCCTGAGCCCCTTTCCGTGGTTTCCAGCTTATTAAGAAAGGAGAAATGGCCCCAAAGAGCCACCAGGCACCAAGTGACAATCTGAGGTTGGGAGGGTGGTATACCTCTAAGGGCACATCTCTGCCTCTATCCTGGAGGAAGGAATATCTTGGCCATATGGTGGGTTACTGCTCTTAGGAGGGGCTCTTCCTTTGGAGAATAAACCTTTCTTCTTTAAACTCAGGGTTCTCAGGTGAAGAGCTAAGGGTATATGATATCAGACTTTCTATGAGCTTTCAGTTACTTTCTTAACAGTCAAGAGAACCTATGTCTAGAGGTCATATGGCATCGATCCACAGGCCAACACACGTCACTCATAAAATTTTGAGACCAAAATAACTCGTGGGGTCAATGTTGGGAAGAAAAATAGTGATACAAGCTGTTACTGATCCTATAGACAAAACAATTTTGCAAGTGACCTCCAAATGTCTCTACATGGCACTGGGGCAGGGCACATCTTGGCTAGGGGAGTCAGCATCTCTGGCTACTTCTCACCTCCAGGACCCAAACTCTGAGCCAACATCAGGAGCTTGGTGAGAGCCTCCCGCCCCTCCATGCAGATGTTGAGCATCTATCCAGTCAGGAGTAGTCACATACACATAATGCACGTGACTTCACATGTGTGCACCTGTGTGTGTGCGCGCATGTGCACGCACACACACACAGAGCCATAAACCTCCCTAGTACACACAGAGAAGGCATAAAAATACTCGTGAAGAACGCACATAAACCACACAGATTATTACCACAGTGCAAACTGTGTCCACAGTGCTGAGGGGATGGGATAAAGGAGTGATAGGGGGTGGACAGGGTAAGAAGCATTGCCTGGGAATGATTCTTCCATGCAAAGCTTGGGGCGGGGTGGATTCAGAGACTTCCCAGCTATCTCTGCGGCAGCAACGCTGTGAAGTGGGCGCCAAGGATTGTCACTACCTCCCCTCCTTTATCACCCCTGCTTCTCTTCAATGCAGACCCAGGCCCATTATCTGCCTCCTGGGAGGGCTGGGAAAGGTGCTGTGGCAGGGACAGAGGAGGGAGCAGGGGAGTAGGGTCCTGTCATCTAAGTTCCCTCAAAGGCCCATCCATCAAGCCATCGGAGATAATCAGTGCTCAGCTGGTTCAGGACACTGATGACTCTCTGGGCACCACAGACACAAAGAATAAATTTAGGAAGGGGCTGTGTAGGACGTATCTGGGTAGCAGGGCTGCTGCCTTGCCTGGGAAGGGAAAGAAGGCCCATCCATCATTCTGAGAGATGCAGCAATCTAGGCCAATGAGATGGCGACGCTTCAGGGCGGGGGGTGGTGGGCAGCAATAATAAAATCATCTCGTGCACGGTATGGCTGCTCTGTCAGTTTCTTATTTACACTTGGGAGATGCCTGTCCCTGCCTCTACTCCAACTGAGACCCTCAGAGAGCCTATAGAATACAGGCACCATAGATGTAAACCCTCCTGGGTAGGGGCTCCTTTGTGATCACTGGGCAATCCCTGGGTTTGGGAAGGATCCAAGCAGGTCCTAAGCCTGCTTCTTCTAGGGGCTTTCAAGTAGATCCCAGTCTGGGATGAATCCAGCTGGTGTCTGGACCACAGGGGCCACATTGTGATTCAAGCTAATGGAGCATGGACAATCTGAGGGTCTGGGAGGAATTTCTCTTTGGCTTCGAAGCTGATCAGATGATGGTGCTTCGGCCCAGCTAACTCCCTAAATAAGCCAGTGGAACTGTGAGGCCAGAGTCCACTGGGTGACCTGTAGGGTCATGGATGCCAGGGAAAAGCTCTAGCTCTGGGTCACCCTGAGAGGGTAATATGTTCATGCTCTGTGCAGAGACCATGGTTAGTCCCCAGTCGCAACATGGGGTAAGGTCTGAGTTTTCTGCTCCAGGGATTGTCTCTGCTGGGCTTCTCAAATTTTTTACCCCGCTTCACCCTGCCGCATGGCCAAGGATCCCAGGCCCCAGGGGATGCACCGTCTCCACTCTCCTGGTTCCCCAGCCTTCCTGGGGCAGAGGAAGTACTGGTTCTTTCATCCCAAGAGATCAAAGCTTCCTACACAAATGAACACCCTAAATCTTCCCCTGCGGAGGCCCCTCCCTTTCCATCTTATGGGATCCTTAGGAGACAGCAAGACATATCATAATCTTCTAGAAGCCTGAAGTGAACTCTGCACCCACTCATGATCTGTGTCCACCCCAGGAACCTTAATACTGTTGGGAAGTTCCCTGAGAGAAGCCACTGTCTCTCTTCTTGTGACTGCATACAGCATGGTGAGAGTCGCCCCTCGCCCCCACCATGGCACTGGTAATGTGTAGACTCAGAAATGAAAGAAAGATAACATGGTATCTATTCCATTCCAGCACAGCCAATGAACAGTCCTGAGGTTCAGGATGGGTAGGGCCATAAGAAAGGGCAGGATGGTCCAGAGACATATTGATTGAGCTTCTGAAAGTTCTAACACAGCTAAAGAACACCACAGGAATAGCACCAGGACTCTTGAAGATGCAATGCCTCCAGGCCATGCGACCACATAACCAGGATATGTGGGGATTCTCAAAGGGACACAGATGTAAGCACTAGAGTGTTATGCACAGAAATCAAGCCGCTCTTAACACAGTCTTGTGAGTACTCCAGCTTAGCAAACAGGCTCCTTCACCATTTTCCCACAATGCCCTGGAACAGAAGCAGCTCAGCCAAGTGGAAGCATCATGGACATTGGATCTGACTTCCTAGACCTGAACTCTGGCTCTGCCACTCATCAGTTTAGTGACCACAGGCAAGTCACCAATCTATCTGGGCCTCATTGTTACATATATACAAATAGGTACACCACATCAACTGTGAACATCCACGTGGTCTGTGATGGTCATTAAGTTATTAACTGATGCTGCCAACAGTGTCTGGCACCCAAGATCTCTGTATACAAGTTTGCTTTCATTATCATTATTATTCATACAACTATCTATCCATACAGCAACACTCCTACCAAACTATGGGGCTGGCTCCGTGTTAGGCCACGGGAAAACCAAGAGGTACTCTTGGCCATGTGAAGAAGATAAATCCCAGGTTCAGATAACTATGAGTCAATGATGAGGTATGGAAAGGCTTCAAGATGAGAGAAGTTATCCGAAGCTGGAGAGCCAACCATTAAGGTTTCATGATGCTATTAGGTCAAATTTAGTGTTTAAAGGAAATAGTGGAGAAGGTGCAGGAATGGTACGTGCAAAGGCACTGGAGTTGGAAAATCACTTGACATGAACAGAGGAGTGTGCAGGGGAGGACAGTGAGAGATTGCAGGGAGGGAGCAGCCGTCACATGCTCCTGGACTTATGAGTGTCCTTCTCGGGTGCATCCTGGGAGTGTGGGCGACTGGAGCCAGGAGTTAGGGCCAGATGCAAGCCAGGAGCTACAGTAGCAGGCTTGCTAAGGTCAGGGCTCACAGCAGTGTCTGTAACACTGGCTTGGCCTGGAGGCACCTTCTCTAACACTCATTTTAGCAGCTGACTGGGGGGAGGGGGGCAACACCTGAGGTGTGGCTCAGAGGCAGAGAAGGTCACTTATATAGCAGAAGTGGCTTGAAGGACCTCATAGAGAAAGCCCTAGAGCCATTACTGGTCTCCTCCCCCTTCCCTCAGTTCAGAGTTGACAATCTGCCCAAACAGACCATGCTTCTATCTCCACTGACTCATCTAGCTGTCATACCAGCTCACCTGCCAAAGCGTCGGCTACCCTGCCTGACCCTCTTATGGGAGCCGGGGAGACCTGGGAGTCCAAGTGTGCTCACACCAGTTATTTGGGTCCAGCTTGCGTTTTTCCAATAAGCCTGGTTCACCAAGAGGAATCCTGCTTGTTTTTCATTGTGACATCTATAGAGCAATGCTGGTGTTCCGGTATGGAAAGGTATAACAGGAACATGATACAGGCAGAATGAGGCTGGCTATTCATGGGACTAGAGCCTGCTATGAAACAGATACCCCATCTTTGGGGGATAGAAGTCCAAGGTGGACTCTGGTCAAAGTACTCAACTCAGGGAGGAGGCGGGACATGAAGCCCTACCAAAGTACTAGGTGGTTCTTGGTAGCAGCTGGCTTTCAGTCTTGAATAAAACTCCAGTTAGAGATGGGGGGATACATCTGCCACAGGGTCTTTACATCTTTATCCTCTGCCTTTAATAGAAAGAAAGATATATCAAAATTTAGACCAAGGCCACCGAGGACTCCAGGTTGTATGTCTTCTCCAGTGGGTGTGGGGTTGGTATGCTGTTCCTGCTGCTAAGGGTCTTCATCAATGGACTGAACATGGGCAGTACCTGTCAGTTCCTTTCAGAGAACAGCTTTCCCCATCCCTGGAGGGAGCTGGGTCTTCTCCCCCAAAAGCAGGGGGCAAAACTGAGGATCCAGCTGGTTTCCAGCTTTGAGGTGCATGCACTCCAGGACTTAAGGGATGGCCTCCATTTAAGCCCATTGATTGGGCTCAGTCTCTCAATGGGACATTCTTGTGCCCATGGCCAATGGCCCATTTTGCTTCTTGGACCATGCCTGCAGCTGAGTCCCAAGGGAGCCACGAGCCAGCAGAACTAATGTCCTCTAATGAGATTCTGGCCTGAGTGGTCAGGCGGGTTTTATTGTCTGTGGCTGGGTAATGAGACTCCTCATAAACTGGGACTGATTTGGGGTCCGTGCAGGCTAGAGGTGGCAGGGATTGTCCAGGCAAGGGAGTTGACTCAAAGTGCCAAATTGTACCCCCAAATCCCTCTTGGGTGCTCCATCCACCCCATGATGCTTTCTGAGCTCCTGCTTTCTGCTTGAGTAAAGCCCACACCCTGTCCTGGCATGCCCATGCCCTGGGGCTCCATGCTCACACCTCAGGGCCCTGCCCTTGTCTCAGCCCACATTTCTAGGGGAGGATGCTCACAGTCTCCCTCTCCTTCACTACTCCATGTTAGGCATGCCAACCTGGGTTCTATGGTCATCTCCGGCATCACTTTTCTGTTTTCCACCTACCCCTTGCTTCCCCCAGGAGGCAAGTACCTGCTGTATGTAGGACAGGAAGGTGGAAGCTGGTGACAGCTGACATGGCCAATGACTATATCATGGATACAATGGTGACCTAGCTCAACAACTCCTGTGTGCCCACCCCATCTCGTTTCTTCTTTCTGGTCTCCTGGATTCACCCCTAGAAGCTCGATGCCTAATTTAGCCGCACTCGTATGGGATAGGCAATAAGTCACCAAACTAAGATTCACTTTTCTTGTCTGTCAAAGGGAACCATTTCATTCTAACACAACTCACATGAATTATAGCTGCAGCTCTGAGTGGAGAGTGGTACTGGCCACACAACATAAGGGTTTCATCTGCATTATTTCCATGACAATTGAGTGGAAGCATTCAATTTGCAACAGTAGACCCAGAAGAGAAGGCGGTAACCCCAGGAAGGACTTTCTTTATCTGGACTCTACCACCTCATCAAGAGCTGTTACCTTCCCTCCCCTTAGATGTAGAAGTCTGAAGAAAAGCAGGGGCAGAGTGTCCCAGGCTCTCCCTGCCAGCCCCAGGCTGCTGCCTCTGCAAGCACTCCAGATGGGCAATGGCGCCCCAGCTGGGCTGCAGCCAGGGAGTGAAGCCGATGCCTGAAGAGGCCTGGATACGCTACAGAACAAAGGCTGCCCAGCACCTGCTGCCTGTGTAGTACTGGGCCTCTACGGGGCTGGCCTGGGCAGGTACTTTAAGCTAGTCAGGACATCCACAATGCCAGCAGTTCCCAGGTGGCTGCAGTATCATGTCCCAAGATGAGAAGGGACTTTCTCCCTTAGGAAAAACGGGAAGTGAGGCTGGCAGTGAGCTGAGTGGCCTTCTTGAAGGAGCATAAAGGCGGTAATGCCCAATGAGCAGACCCAGAAGGACAGAGCCATTCAAAGGAAAGACCTGGGGAGAGAACCCAGGCTCTTCACTATTTTTTATTATCACATGCTAGCCTTGAGCTAAGGACTTTTCGTTCACCATTCTCCACCTTACCCTAAAATCGTGGATATCAACCGAGTTCCACTTTGCAGACAGGAAAACTGGTGCTCATGCAGAAACTCTGTTAAGGTTTCTCAATAGTCATTGGTAGAACTAAGATTCCAGCCTAGCTTGTCCAGTTTTACTAGGCTGCGCCATCGAGACGGGACGCACACCTGGTTACAGAACAGCTAAGTGACATGCTTCTCTGCCCTCCACTGAGAATCTGAGAAAGGCACAGCTCCTGTGCCCTACCCCTGGAGAATAAAAAAACCTATAACCTTCCCTTCTGCGTTTCCCAGGATAAAGATTACATACCCATTGCTCTCAAGATCCTACACTCTGCTGTCACAAAATCTCTGTCTCTGTCTTGGATCTCTTCTATTACACCGGGTTCGCCTCTACTTGTGGAAAAGTCAAGGTTCTGATAGCACGTCTGACATCTTGTCTCACATTTTTTTCCTTTCCTCTTCTTCCAGCTTGACCGGGCCCTTGGAGCTTAAAGAGTTAACTGGATGTAGGGTGCCCAGTTTAGGGCATTCCCTCTGCAAGGTGATCTGGCTCAGGTCTTAAGTTACCTCCTGTTCCAGCCAGCACATCTGCTGTTGGCTCTATAGGCTTGCTCTCTATGGAGTGGGGTTGGCAGCCCCGGGGGAATACTTGTCTGCTAGGCTTAGGTGAGGAGACTAAGCCCCTGGGATTCCTTGTCCTTCGTTGCAACCTCCTTTTCTAACAAGGGGCTCTCTCTTCTACTGCCCAAGCCTAGGATTCTATCAGGTACACTCATGCTGCTGACCTGACTCTGCAGGCTTCTTATGAGGGCCAAAGCCCTCACTCATGATCCTTTAAAAAGGACAGTGTGGTACCTAACTCCCCAAAAGCCCTAAGTGCCCACGGGATAGGAAGCAAAGGTACCTAAGGAGGAACTGTAAACCTATGTCCCTTGTCCCCCTCCAGACATTTCAGGATCTTGAGAGCCTATGGAGCAGACCAGGCCCATTTGGTTCCAGCTGAAGAGCCAACAGAAGGCTGACAAGGAAAGGAAGCCTTTCCAGGTGTTGTCAAGGTCTTGTGCACCTCCCTGCAAGGATTTAGTGGAAAGCCAAGGACAGAGAAACAAAAAAGATGCCAAGGCTTCCTATACCCCAAAGGACTGGGACCCAGCAGCTAGCTAAGAACAAACTCTAGGTCTCCTCCCAAAATCTCCGTCAAGTCACTGACTAGACACAGGCATTGTCAAGTCTCAAAACCATGCATGCAACCCATCCGAATGTCATTAAAAAAAAAAAAATCAGTTATGGGTGAACATGCATTTGGTACTTACAGCTCCAGTTCCATGGTGATGCGAATGAGTGTGGATATTCCCTAATTCTAGTCCTCACAGATCTGTGCTTGCTAACAGTGACTTGTAGGTGACCAACATCATCACATGAAGCCCTTACACATGTGTGTATGCACCCACTCTGAACCAAAGGCAAGCTTGTCAGAGTGTTAAGAGGCCGCGTCCCACAACTGGCTACTGTCCAGTCTTACCTGTAAGTGCTGGCTAAGGCTCAAAGTTTAAAAAAAAAAAAAAAAAAGAAAAAGAAAAAAAAAAGCGCCCAACAGGTGATGCACACACCTCTCTGTCCCTTCCGATTTGCCAAGTTAACCAGGAAAGATACAATCAGAAGAGAAGAAGCTCCAGTCACACCTCCCTTGGGTGTTTTCTATTTGTGCTGAACAATGAACATTAGTCAGCTGCTGAACAATAGCAGTATCATAGATGCAGCAATGGGAGCCGACCCCTCTGGCCCTGCATCTCACCCCACTGGGTCAGCTGTGGATACAGCCATGCTGGCAGCCTGCAACTGGGCCCACAGGCCAGGCAGCCCGGGCAATTGCCCAGGTGGATTCATTATGCAGAGCCAAGTGGCCGAGGAAGGAACTGGCAGCCTATAACTGGTCCCAGCTTGCTTTAGGGACCCACTGGCTACATGTCCCATACTGTACTCGTCCAGGTTCAGAAACCTAAGAGGCCACCCGGCGAGGCCTGTTGGCCCCAAGCTCTGTAGTGTCTAGCCTTCCCTCCAGCCTTGAGAGTTAGACCTTGAATCTGATTCAGATGTTCTCCACAAGGCTGCCTGACTAAGAGGCTTGGAGATTGCTGTGTTTTACACTAAAGGCCCCAGGTTAGGAGAATGAATTCTGCTATAATGCCTGGTCCAGTAAATCCAAGCCCATCACGCTCTTTGAAATAGGCAAGAGGTAAAGAACCCAACAACTTAGCTCTGGGGATTTCAAAGGAAAGCACCAAGAACCGGTGTTGTGCACTGGCAGCCTAAAGGGAATGAGTGCTGTAGCCTGACAGGTCTTTGCATGGCGAGCTGACACCTAGGGTGTGGGTTTTCATTCTAGACCAAAGGTGTAGGGAAGCCAATTAGAGAGGGTGTGGCATAGGTGGGGACACCTACTTCCCAGGCAGCTTCTTTATCCCTTCCTCTTCCGGTTTCCATCCCTCTGTGGGTAATACGGACCCTCTCCCCTAAGTGAGCACCCTGGAAGGAACCTGTCATCTCAGGAAACAAAGAAAAAGCTTCTGGACCCTTCCTCCCCTACCTGTACTGTCTGCCGTATAGAAACATACTTCTCTGTGTATACTACAAGAGCCAGATCGGCTATTAGGAAGTCAGGAGTCACCATATACACTGGGGGCTCTTTCCTGTTCACTTCCACAATGCTCCTTGTCACGGCCCAGGAGAACCCAGGAAAGAGCAGCAGACTGGCAAATCCCCCAGAGAAAGGCAGGAGTAGAAAGAAGCTGAAGAAAGGAGGGGGGGGGGTGCACAGTGGGGATGGGCTGTCAACTGGGCAGCTTAGCTTTCTCAGTCCGAGGATCAGAATGAGTGTAGTTAAGTATACCTGTTTTTGTCACAGTGGACCTCAGAAAGCAAGCAGAGCAGCAGGCATACAGAAGCAGGCTCCATCTAGGAGCTAGGTGACTCCAGGAACTTTGGTTGCTTCAGCCGCACAATCCCACAATCCGTGGCAGAACACTTATTAAATACCTCCTGGCTGTGATTCCCTTCTGGGCATCCTAGTTCCTTGCTAGATTTTTGGTAGGGGAGCATCTGCTTTGAGCCAGGTGAGTATCACCTACCTATTTCCCTGTTGTGTGGGCAGAGCACACGGGTACCTCTAACTCCCAAGGATGGGATTAAGTGTGCTTCAACCCAAAATGGGAAATAGAACAACAGAAAGAAAGGGGTGAGCTTCCTTCCTCAAACATTCTGGTCCTTTGTCCATCCCAGGATTAGGTTAACCCCAAGTGTGCTGAGAGCCCTTGGGGTTCTTGGCAAGTTCTCCTTGCTCTGAGTTCTGGGAAGGGTTAGGGATTTAAAAGGTTCTCTAAACGGACCGGGTAAATAAATCCTAGAGGCTGAGTTTCTGTGTGTACTGCACTTGACATCAGCAAGAAAGTGGATGGAGACCATTCCCACCCAGACCACACTGGTAGAGGGTTCAGGATGCTCCTGTGGACAGTGACATGGAATGTCCACTCCTAGGACACCCAAGAGGCGAGCACTATACACTGACCCATGTTCCTGCTTTTCCAAATTGCTTTCCTGGCATCCACCACTGATGGAGAGCTACAGTGCCCCAGCATCGAGCTGGCTGGCAGGAGGAGGCAGTAAAAAGTAAATGAGGCCAGGCTCTTGTCTTCCAGGAGTGCATCCAAGCCACACCTGGGCAGTCAGGCCAGCCTCTTCTTAACAAACTGCCTGGCAAGCCTGCAGAATCGTGGTGGCTGGAGAATCCAATATTCTTAATCCAGCACCTTATTCTTCCACCCCAGAGTTGACGACCACCAGCTACAGTCAAGCTTTCCCTAGTGCCCCAAGGCCCCATCTTTATAGAGCCAGAGCTCATCTCAGGTTTGTTTGGGGGGGGGGTGGCCAGAGAGATATTTCCCCCACCTTGACCCAAATTGGTGTCCTGCTGACAGCCCAGTTGCTTCCCTAGGGACGCAAGGAGTTAAATACAGGCGAGGGGACTCGGTAGGATTTGCCTCCTAAACGCATTTTCCAGTTCATTCCCCAGCACAATATGCCTGGGCTGGTCCCAGCCTCCGCCCCCACCCCATCCGTCAGAATAGGCCACCACCGGGCCACCCCAGGGTCGGGCGCGGAGTTAACCCCTCTTCTGCCGGCAGCTCACACCTCGAGGAAAGACTCGCGGGATACCTTCGGGGCCTCTCGGGAAAGTGGGTCATGCGGCCACCTGGCTGGCATGAAGCCGATGGAGCTTCCTCCTGGGGGAGCCCTCCGCTTTAGAAGTGGAGTTCCAAGGCGGAGCCCAGTCCGGAGCAAGGCCGGGAGTTTGCGATCCCCAGGCGGCCCGGCCTCACCCTCCAGAAAAGAAACCGCAGGTGAGCAAGAAGCTGCCAGTGCCGCAGGAGCCGCTCCGAGCGCCCGCTGTGGGGCGATGTGGGGCCAGAGGGGGGCCCCGCGAGCCCGAAACCATCTGACAAGGGGCCGCCAAAAGAAACGAAGCCCCCTGCAACCTTCCCAGCCCATAGCCCACCAGCTCGGAGAATGACGCCCTCCCCCTGGGGCTGTTGTCTCATACCCCGAGCCCGTGATTACGGTGATTATTTTGCATTTATGTAACACTCAGTGTTTCCAAACTGCTTCTCGAGCTGAGAACTGGTTATTAAATAAATAGAAGCCTATTACATATTATTATTTTTGTGAAGAACTGAGCGGAGAAAGTGCTTTCATGCTACATAGAGACGTGCATCCGATTGCTTCCCTGCAGGGCAGGCTGTTCGGCTTCTCAACCCCTTTCTCCACGGTGCCACCTCCTGCCGATCCCCCCACCCGCCGCCCCATCCAAGCGTGACCCAACTTTTCTGGCTCGGTTCGCTCCCTACAACCCAGTCGTGCCCGTCATCCAGCTCCCAGTCCCGGGGAGGCTCTGGTTGGATGGGGAGTATGGAGGGAAAGCAGAGGCGATCGCCTTACCTGGGAAGAAGAAGATGGCCAAACCCAGAGCGAGTCCCCACCAGCGTCCAGTGGCGCCCGCAAGCCCCATCCGAGCCATCGGAGGGCGGGGGTCCGGCTAAAGGGGCGGCCAGGAGGGCGCTCCTCGCGCTCCAGAAACCAGCCTGGAAGACGAGGGCGGATCGCTGGCGGCCGGCTGGCGCTCGGAGGATCCAGGTCAGCCGCAGCCGTCGGCCGGGGCGGGATGGGCTGGGTGGGATCCGCGCGGCCGCAATCCGGGCCCGGGCTGCTGCCGGCTCAGAGCCTCCGCAGATGCCCGCCGCAAGTTGCACGAGTCATGCCCCCTTCGCTTCCTCCGCTCTCCTCCTCGCCCCGGTCCCCGCCCTCTTCTTCCACGCAGAGCCCGGCTGGGGAGAGGGACCCACCCCCGGCGCACCCGGCTGCCCGGCTAGCGCGGCGCAGGCTCCCGGCCCCGGGTGCGCTCACACCCTCCCGTTCGGCTCTAACTTGCAGGCGTCCATGGCCGGCCGTTCTCCGAGGGTGGCCGGGCGGTGCAGAGGGCTCGGGGCCCAGGCGGTGTGTGCGGCTCCGGGGACCAGCTGCCCTCGAGGCTCCGGGCTGCGCAGTCTTGGAGGAGCGAAGGGAGCGAACTGGGTGCGCCACGGGTCCCCACCACTGCCGCTGTGCCCGGTGCGGGCGATCCGCAACAATGTGGAGCTGCCTGGGAGCCGAGGCGAGCCGCGCTAGCTGCTCTCCCTCTCTTTCTCTCACTCGCCGATCCAGCCTCTCACCCGCTCTCCCGTGATGTCAGCCCGGGGGGAGGGGTTAGCGTTAACCCCCTCCTGGCTCCCACGCGCCCGGCCCAACCCTGGCCGGGCCTCCGCCTGCGCGCCTCCACCTCCCAACCTCCGGCAGCTGAGGCTGCGAGCGTGGCCGTGGGGTCCCGCTCAGGCCCCCTCTCTAGCGAGATGCCCCTTAAGTCGCCTTTCGGCCATGGAGAGGGCCGGAGGGCGGGTTGCCCTCCCCGGTCGCTGACAAAGGGAGGCAGTGACCCCTAGCGGCCGGCAAGGGGCAGAAGCTGCTCGGTAGGGGTGGAGTTAAGATGGGGGGGGGGGGACGGTGGTGGGGAGCCGTGGTGAAGGCTGAATCTGGCATTGTCCGAGCTCCGAGGGCTTTGACAGCCCTCTCCTCCAACCCTGGGCCCATTTCTCAGATGAGGAAACAAAGGTCCAGAGGAGGGCGTAGAGAGTGGTCCCGGGCAGAAAGAAGCAGAGAACAGCCTTAGAACCCAGCTGTTAAAGCTTCTGCTCCCCAAGATGTGAACGCAGGACAGAGAAGCAGCTTAGCAGAGGACCAATCGCGAAAGCTGTGAAGAAGTGGAGGGAAGAAGGCATTAGTGGATGAGATCGGGGCACTCAGGTTTCTAGTGGGACTTCTTTTTATAATCCTCATTGCCTTCGGGGAGTCCTTGTCCCGGAACTGAAGCATACTGCTTTCCCCAAAGTGCAAGAAACCAAGTCGGCTCCCATTGCCCGCACCTCGTTTCTGAGCGGTTTGTGGGATTCCCGCGAAAGTGGCCCATCCAGTCGGTGTCCCAGAACGGCCAGGACTCTCCGCCCCATCCTGTTCGCCACCCACCACATCCGGGTGGCTTCTTGCCAACGTGACTGAGCCGGAGGGGCCCATAGCAGTATGAAGCCTGGACCTTCTGTTCCCCATCCTTGCCCTGGGAGAGGCAGACAGACAGAGTTTCCCAGTCAAGAGAGCTGAACACTCCCAGGAAGCCTGACCAGACAACACCCCCTTTGCCCTTTGCCCAGCCCCAAGGCCACAGAGGCATGGGGAAGCAGCCACATTCTGATAAAATGTAAATTTTCCTTTCGGAGAATAGGAGGGGCTGGAGAATAGAGGAGGGCGACATTTTCCCACTTTGGGGCTGATGGCCTCAGACTCCTAAAGAAGTCACTCCACTCACAGGGCACTCACTCTGTAGCCTTTTATGTTTCACATGTATAACTCAAGACCAACTTTATAACACACTAACTGCCATACCTGGGAATGCATTGCGTGGTCTCATAATTGGTCCTTGCCCAACAGGAGCTGGGTCTAGTCCGGGAGAGACACAGAAACAGAAATTTTGAAGAATCATTCACCACAATGGCATAGGTTTTCAAAATCTCCAGGAAAGCTTCTATCTTTGCCTGGGCTGGGCTGGACCCTTCAGGGGGGAGGGAGCTGACTGAAGGTCTCAATCAGACACTGTCATTCCCTCAAGCAACTGGATTTAAGGTAGGGGTCAGGACAGAAAAAAATCAGAAAGATCATCAACAGCTAGGGCCTATGAGGGTTCATAAACAATTGGACCTAACCCAGCCTCAGCTTGAGGTAAGAACGAGTCTGTAAATCAGAATCATGCCAGGTAGTGACCACAGGAAGGTCTTAAGCTGGGAAATGCCCTGTTAAATTTAGCAAGCGGTGGCCAGGCTCCCAGGCGGAATCTCCCATCTGGCTAGCAAGTACTTTCAAGTTTGCCAAAGCCAAAAAGAGTTTTTGCTTATGCCTGACACTTCATAAGAGCTGAATGATTGGGTTGGGTGTGTGTGCGTGATTCTAGGTACAATAAATTATGTCCATTTCCCTACCTTCTCCATCCTTGCTGTGGTCACCCAAAGCCAGGGAGGCAGCACACGCCTTTAACCACAGCACTTGAGAAGCAGAGGCAGGAGGATCTCAGCCTGCTCTATAAAGCAAGTTCCAGAACAGCCAGAGCTGCACAGAGAGACCCTGTCTCAAAAAACAAACAAACAAAAATGAAAACAAAGCAAGGCATACAAAGAGGGTGTGTATCTTCATGAGAGACAAACTGCCTGAGAGTGGACGAGACTGTAGGCCAGTGGCTGAGGCAGTATACTACTTTTGGCTGTAAACACGCAAGAAGGCTGCTTGTAGAGGCAACAGATAACTGCTTCCCTTAAGGATGAATCAGATTTGAACCTAGGAAGACAGACAAGTGGAGTTCAGAAAAATAGTGCTATTGAGCAAGAGTGTGGAGATGTCTGAAGGAAAGGGTCCTGCTTTGTGAGAACTGCAAGTGGTCTGGTTTGGTTTCCAGTCTGAGGGAGTGTGAGACAGGGGCAGGTGTGTGCAGCAGGATTGCAAAAGATCAAAAAGATTTCCTTTGCTGATGGGAGGAAAGTGAGATCAGGCAGCAGGAGGGCACACGCCTTCATCCCAACTCTTGTGTTTGTTTGCTCGACACAGGGTTTTTCTGTGTATCCCTGGGTGTTCTGGAACTCACTCAACAGACCAGGCTGGCCTCAGACTTGGAGATCTGCCTGCCTCTGCTTCCTAAGCACTAGGGTCAAAGGCATGTGCCACCACCACTGCCCATGCCCTATGCATGATGGTGGCATGCATACCCTGCTGCTCTCATCAGCCTTATTCCTGTGCTCATGTTTCTTGTGGTCCTTACACCTACCCTCTGCCATAGACATGGGAGAACCATCAGGTTTTACTTTGAAGCTGGAACGTGACAATTAAGCAGAAAGTAGGACTCCTGGCTCCTAGTTTAAGAGTTGGGACCATAAGCTGGGTGGTGGTAGCATAAACTTTCTCCCCTCCCCCTACCTTTAAAAAACAAACAAACAAAAAACAGGGTTTCTCTGTGTAGCCCTGACTGTCCTAGAACTCACTATGTAGACCAGGCTGGCCTTCTGCCCCAAGTGCTGGGATTAAAGGCTGGGTCACTACCACCTGTTGAGACAGTATCTCTTTATATAGCCCCAGCTATTTTTGAACTTGCTATATAGACCAGGCTGGCCTCAAACTCACAGATATCCACCTGCCTCCATCTCCCAAGTAATAGGATTATAGCTGTGATTCATCATGGCCAGATCCGGCCCTCAGTAACTATGTGTCTTTAGACAATAGCCCTCAGTAATTATGTATCTTTAGACAAGTTCAATCCCCATATTTACTCAAGCTGTCCCATCAACCTATAATTCTCTCTTTTGCCTCCTTTGGTTCAAATTTGATCTACCCTTCAGGTTTGCAATCAATTATCAGCTTAACTTCCATGTGCTAAGCTTTTTTGTCTGTAAGATAGAAGTAGATTACATACACATTTTAGGATTGTGAGGATTAAACATGAAACATGCTTGGAACAACGCCTGGTATACAGAGAAAACTGTTTTAATGTTGGTCATCATTATTCCTATAATCTGTGTTTCCACATACAATTTTGTTCTTCTTTGCCAGAGGGAGATATACTATATACAAAGCATGATACAAGCATTGCATTCCCATTCTGTGCATTTAAAGTATATTTTATTCTGAAATAGGTTTGGATTTATTAAAAAAAAAAAAATGACTGAAAGAGTGTTTGCTGCTTATGCAGAAGACCCGGGTTCAACTCCTAGAGTCCACTTCAAATGGTTCATAATCACTTGTGACTCCAACTCCAAAGACATGATATATTTTTCTGCATTTACACATGCACATGGAGTGTGCACACATATACGCATAATTAAAAAAGAAATCTTGAAAAGCAAAAAAGATAGTGTAGTTTTTATTTGACGTTCACCTACTTTCCTAAATGTTAGTAATGACTTCTATATGATCCATGGAACAAAATTAAGAAATTAGCGTTAGTATGTCTCTATTAAACGAACAAAAGAATATATTTAGATTTCCCCAAGTTCCTCACTAAAGTCTTCTAGGATCCAAATCAGGGCATCAACTGGCATTTAACAAAAATGACCTTCTAATGTAAATGATGAGCTCCAAGCATCCTTCCCTGGCTTGCTGACTGGAGGCCACTGTTTTGGCCTACAGCAATGCCTATTGGATCCTGCCTGCTTTAGAAGCCTCGCATTCCTCTGAATAGGAGAGCTCTGCATAGGAGAGACTGCCCTTTCCTGGGGGTCTGTCAAATGTATTTCCTCTGTTACAATGCTTGATCTGCTCTAGGTCAGGGACCATACCTATTTGCTTCTCTTATATCCCCAGTACCTAGAACATGCTGCATGCGTGCTAAGCACTTGATGAGAACACATTGTCTTCTCACATGCATCCTGTGTCTTCTCCTGCTCACAGCTCATTCTGGGCCTCACTTTTCTCATTTGCAGACCGAGGAGGCTAATGCGCCCACTGGATTTTAAATTGCATTTTGAGGGCCCTACAATGTCTTTGGCTCCCAGCTCCCTGCTTAAATAGGGCCATTTTTAAAGAGCATGTTGTTTTCATAAACTGTAAACATCGGCCTTCTGAAAAGTATTTCTCTCAATGGAGTTTGAAGATTTGGCTGTTCAAAAAGTTTGAGACTCCTGACCAATTACTGCACTATAAGTTATAATTGCATAAGATCCTAATTTCACAATTCCATGATGGTTGTTTAATCTCTCTCTCTCTCTCTGAAGGCAATAGTGAGCCATTGAAGATTTTTGAACAGAGAAGTGCTTATTGGAAAGTGCTGGAGCTGGGCTTTCAGGAGATGAATCTGGCAAGGATGTGTGTGTGTGTGTGTGTGTGTGTGTGTGTGTGTGTGTGTGTGTGTGTAGGACAGACAGATGATGATTGGTCAGTGAAGGAGGAGGGAGCAGAGAGAGTGGGTTGTCATGGAAGCCAGTAAGAAGAGGATTTAACCATAAAAGAGGAAGGGGAGAGGAGGTGGGCGGGGGAGTCAGGGGAAGGCCACCACCAATAGGGAGTGATTCTGCGGGTGCAGGCAGGGCTCTTGGAAACAGTGGCTGAGGCTCCAGTGACCTTTGAGAGAATGGTGTTGACCCCTTAGTAGGCACTGAACTCAGATCCAAGCAGGGGGTCAGAGGAAGAGAGAAGGGGAGGGGAAGGGGTCTTGCTTCTCAGAAATTTGGTGTGATAAAACAGTAAGATGATCGGAAGCACAGAGAGAGAGAGAGCTAGCCAGACAGGTCAAGGGGCTCACTTTCTCCTTCTGGATGGGAAAATTGAAGGCTACCAAGCACTGGTGGGCAGCGAGGGTCTGAAGAATCAAGTCAAAGTGAAAATCCTTTATGAGGCAAGCCCTGAAGGGGGAGGGGCAGGAATGGGGGATGGTGGGACCAAGAATTAAAAAGAGACGTGGCTTTCTGAGCATGGAGGAGGAGGTGAAGTGAGGGGGGGAGAGAAAATTTGGGGGACAGAACTCAGGAGGGGTGAATAATAGGGTCACTGCAGGGAGATGTTGGATGGTGGTTTAAGATTTTACAAGTTGGAAGACTGGGGAGAGTGGAAGGAGTGGAAGGGAGGGATGACTATCTGGTTCGTCCCCTACGCCACCACCACAGGGGAAAGTACACGTGATGGGTGTGCCTTTCCTTAGGAGTCAGGATTTAGGGCATCTGCATAAGAGAAGTCAAATTCAATTTAATTTGGCAAAGGCTGCTGCTTAGCGATCTGAGCTAGGAGGCCAGGGAATGAACTCCAGGTCATCTTCCCACCGAGGCTGCAGCCCATTCATCAGAAATGCTCCTGATGGAATTTTGTTCTGGCTTGGACACGAGTGGGTCCTACCTCCCTTTCTGGCTCTGAGACCTGACATGCCTCAGCGTGACAGGCGACTCACTCCAAGATCAGGCAACTGGTCTGTCCTTTCTTGGCCACTGGGCTAGAAAAGGTGGTATGGTAACTGATCCCCTGAGGAGAGTGGCCCTGAGAAAGCAGCACTCCTAGGAAACTCTCCCTGAGGCACGCTCTCAGCTTCCATAGGCCCTTTCACACAGGCAGCTGTTGGACTTGGAAAAGGCCCAAAGTCAACACAATAATGACTTCCCCTCCCAGCCATCTCCCAGGCCCCTCTGTGTCATTCAGTAATTAGCTAATAAAGCCTACTTTGATGTGAGAAGAACTTTATGAAATTGCCAAGGTTCCCCCAAACCCTGAAACCTGTTGGCAGGAGAGGATATTGTTGAAAATGCTATACTGAATAAAAGGTTACCCCATCTAGGGTCTCCGATCCTCAGTGTAAGGCTAGTAGAGGCTGAGGTGTAAGGAGAGGCAGATGAGGATGGTGATGGTGGAGGACAAGGAACAAGCATAAGCAGGATCAGAGATGGAATCCCATGGAGAAAGTATGCCCCAAATCCTGGCCAATCCCAGAGATGCCCCACCTGCTGTAGGTACCTACTTCCCTCACCTGACAGGCCAGCATCACCCTAGGCTGAAACCATAGCCCCTAATTACTGTTATCATCACCATGGTAGCTGTGGTGATTATGATTGTGCTTCTCTATCCCACAGTGCTTAGCAGCATTTAATTATTGTTATTCCTAGAGAGCTCACCGCAGAGCTTCCTCATTGCCATGGCTGCCATTGCTCTTGGGACAGCTGATTACAACTGCACCCCACCCCCAGGTCCAGTGATCCAGTACGTCAAAGGAAGCCAAGATGGCTGATGGAAGGGCAGCCTCAGGAGAGATTCCAGGGACCTTAATGGCTGCTGGAATTGAAGTCCAAGGGTTTTGTTTGGTTTTGAGACAAGCTCATATATGTTGGCCTCAAATTTGCTTTATTTCTGCCTTAGGGTTTACTATTGTTGTGAACAGACACCTTGACCACTGCAATTCTTGTAAAAGAAACACTTAATTGGGGCACATGCTTATAGTTGCAGAGGTTCAGTCCACTGTCATGACAGGGAGCATGGTGGCATGCAGGCAGATGTGGAGCTGACTATCTTGATCAGCAGGCAGAAGGAAGTCAACTGATTGTTACACCGAGGGAAACTTGAGAAAAAGCCCACCTCCACAGTGACATGCTTCCTCCAACAAGGCCACACCTCCAAATAGGGCCACTCCCTTTGGAGGATTTTCTCTTTCAAACCATCATAGTAGCCAAGGGTTACTTAAAGCGTCTGATCCTCCTGCCTCTACTCCACAAATGCTGAAC
This sequence comes from Phyllotis vaccarum, assembly GCA_033318265.1. Taxonomy (NCBI): domain Eukaryota; kingdom Metazoa; phylum Chordata; class Mammalia; order Rodentia; family Cricetidae; genus Phyllotis; species Phyllotis vaccarum. Next base: position 87,640,834 of record JARWLC010000012.1, read on the forward strand.
TTACAGGTGTGTACCTGTAATACCTGGTTTCCATATTGCTAGGGATTGAACCCTTGAACCCAGAACTTCATGCATGCTAAGCAAACCCTCTACGGACTGAACTACAACCTGTTCCATCTTGAACCTTACAATTCTCCAGAAAGAATGAAGTCTGGAAGAAAGTGAGTACATCCCTGGCTTCTGGTCCAGAGAGCCTCCCAGCATTCAGACTACTTAGCATCCTGGATCCCAGGGAGTTCTGTATGTGACTGGAGGCATCATGCCTGTTTTGGGTCCGGGGGTTCTTAAACTCTCTAGTGGTATCTAGAAGAGGGTTGCATGAGGGTCTGCATAGATGAATAAGCTTAGGTCACGAGGCTGGGAAGGACTGGGTAGAGCTTTGGTGGTAGCGACCAAGGAACAAAAGATTTTGAAAAAGGAAGAGAAGCTTGCACTTTCCTTCCAGGGGTCAAAGACAGTATAGCTAGTGTCTTCACAGTTGGGGGACCAGACTTTTCAAGAGCCATATGAAGTTCAGCAGTAGAACTCTTAAGTATAGAGAAGTGTCCAGCTCGGGCTCTTGTCCAGCAGAGAAGGGCATGCTGTGAACACTTGTCCTGGCACACTGTACCGAGGCTAGGCCAGAGAGTTATACCTTTCAGACTTTCCAGGAATAACGGAGGAAAGCTGTGTCCTTCCGTTTGGGAGCCCACACATCTGTGCAAGGACAATGTCTGTATGCCACCTAGCCCTGCTGAGGAAGGAATCCCTTGCAGAGGTGCCTCCCCGTGTCCAGACTCCATGTCATCCAACCTAACGAGAGATGTTAGTGACACAGAGGCTCTGGCAAGAAGAGAATCCATGTCAGGTTTTCATGGTATATAAAAAACCAAGCAGGGTTCATATACTGTATTACAGTTCTCCAAGATAGGCAGCTATAGGAAAGGCAATGTGGAGACACGAAAATTATTTGTGAGTGAAGGTCTTTATTTAAATTTTAACTTTAATATCATTATGAAGTTATTTTAATCATTTAATTTTTTCTGTATTATGAAAAGTCCTTTTATAGAAAAAGAAGCTCTGAATTATATTTGATTTAGGTTATTATCAGTGCCCTGTATTCCTTCACACATACCTCTGAGAAGTGGTGCTCTAGGAAGGTGGGAAGTGGCCTAGGGTTGACAGTGCCCATGCAGGTAACTGAGATGTAAAGGAGCAGAGATCATATGTTGTTCTGTTGCCTGAGGGCGTGGGTGGTCTTTCCAGGTGATGGGGGTGTATTATGGAGTCAAGGGAACTGGGAAGGGGTCCTGGGTCAGCCAGTTGTTAGCTGTGAAGGTTGAGACTACAAGAGTGGCCTGCTGTACTGGTTTGCCTGGGACTGAGAGGATCCCAGGACACGAGACTACCTTTTGTTAAAACTAGGACGAGTCATTTACCTTCTTTCTTGCTGTTTTAGAATTTTATTTATTTTATGTGCTTGTTATTTTTCTTCAATGTATGTCTGTGCAAGGGTACCTAGAACAGGAGTTATCGACAGTTGGGAGTTGTCATGTGGGTACTGAGAATTGAACCTTGGTCCTCCGGAAGAGTAGCCACTGGTCTTAACTGCTCTTAACCATCTTTCCAGCCCCTCATTCACCTTAATAAGCTACTACACCTCTCAGTAGCCTCACTTGTGAGATGGTGCTGATGACTCTGGGAATCTCCGTAAGGAGACTGCAAATTCTACTTGTTGGGGATGATGGGGTGAGCTAAGCCCTCTGAGGCTGATCCAGTCAGGCATAGGAACCTGGAAACCAAGGCAGGTCAGTGCAAAGCAGGAGGACCACAGGCTGAGCATGGGGGGGGGGGGGGTAGGAGGGGGTGGGGATACTGCAAGGGAGGTGATATGAGAGTTCACAGGGACTAGGACTGAGCAACAGGGTATCCATGCCTCGCTGTGTGGACTTTGTGTGTTGACTCCTAAAGTCTAGAGTGAGTTCACAAGGCATCAAGGACCTATGGTAAGGCCTGCCCACTCAGTGGCCCCAAGACTGCTGAGACACTGCTTTGTCCTGTCACCTCAGGCCCTCTGAACATGGCATGCTGGCTCTGTCTGTGTTGTTCTGAGACGTCTGAGCCTTCCTCACCTGCTGCGCACCCCTGATGCTCCTAACCTGGTGCATGAATCTACTTTTTCCTCTGGTAGGGGTTCTGCCACCTGCACAGACAGTGACTCCAAAATGCTGATTTCTACCCCTCCCAAATGTACTGCTGTCACCGTATTGTGTCTGTGTGGGCTGGATGGCTCACAGCAATAGTGCTCAGAGCCTGCCAGGGGCTCACTCAGATGCTGGTAGACAAGGAACAATTATATTAATTGGTTCTGGAGTCGGGAGATGGGTGTGTGCCCATATGCATATGCCTTCACACACATGAGTGAATGCACGTTTAGTCTGCCTGACATTTAAGCTCACATGTGTACTAAAACTCAGGTAAGCACATGGAAGCCCTTGCTAGTAGGGCAAGATGAATAGACTTTCAATTACATTAGATTCATCTGAGACATACCTCTTCCAACACTGACATACCTGTGTGGAAAACACTATTATACAGCCTCAATAGATACTTGTGTAATATGTTGGCCTGTGGGCCTTCTCACGATTTTAAAGACACATCACAGAGGTTAAAACGAACATCTACATCAATGCCAGGCATGTAGGAGTTTTGTATTGTGTTTTAATACAATACTGTTATCTACCATTATACAAAGACACTTTAATGTGTGCGCGCACACACTCACAGATGAATATATATATATATATATATATATATATATATATATATATTGCCTCATCTATTGCATTTGGAAGCAGGTGCAAATACAAGAACTCCACCCTTCCCCAGAACAGGTGGGTACACTTCTGTGCACATAAACAAGCTCAGTCTCACTCCTGCAGCTATCACTTCCTCCCCCTGTTGCACTTTCATGGAATCTCATCAGCAATGATAGTCATAGTGAACTCAGATGCAATGATTGCTTTATATATTTCCAAGGCCTTTCAAGCCTATTGGGGTAGGTGGGAGGAGCAGGTACTTTTGCTCCATATTTATGGCTGAAGAGTCAGAACCAGGGAGGTGAAGTTCCTCTTCTGGGAGGTAGTCAGCTATCAGATGGTGAACTTCTTGGTAGTGAGCTTCCTATGGTTCTTGGATACCAGGTTGACAGCTTCCAGCCCTCATTATGAAAAGAAGTGACAAGGGCAGCGTCTGCTGGAGTCTTGATTCCTGGTCAAAACATTTCCGGAGTCAACTTAGGCCAGCAGAGAAGTGGGAATTGGAGGCAGATAAAGGGAAACTGCCATCATTAGAAATCCCATAAAGTCTCATTTACAATCCCTGTCAGATGAAAGGAGAAATTGAATGTGTTGGAGGGAAAAACAAATACCGATTTCCTTTAGGACACCCAGCTGATCCCAGAGGCCCCAGAAGGGCGTGCAAGCCGCTGGGGGGGGGGGACAGGGAGGTCCTCCCCAGTTCTACATACTTCCCTGTCCTTCCTTCTTGGCTGTCTGAGTATCAATGCTCTGTTATAAGGCAAGTCAGGAGGAAAGACAAAGCAGGGATGTCCCCTTCCTCAGAGCCCCCTTTGCACCACATTTCCTTTGGTTAAAATGCAGAACAGTTTGCAAACCCCCAAATACCTGTTTGTCATGTTCTCTGAGTTCAGGCAGGCTCTTAGACCCTTCAGAAGGCCATGAGGGGAGCGCCCTTTCAAAGCCAGTGCTCAGTAGGGAGGTAGCCTGAAGGGGGGGCAGAGTCACTGCCACTGATACTTCACTCTGGCAGGTCATTGCAGTGGACCTCAGTTCCTGCAAAATGGGGCCTTGAGGGCCACATGAGACGAGATGTACAGAGCCTGGTAAGGTGTCTGGCACACTGCTGAACCCCAGCGTCAGACTTTGCCCTCTGTGTTGCCAGCTTCCTGAGGAATGCCTCCACAAGACTGGGAGGTGGCCTGGTAAGAAGCATATCACCAGCCTCCTGGGTGTGCCTGATGGGGTTGGGAAGGAGGGAGGAAGGAGGGGCAGGGAGGAGACATCTGTTTGACACTCTTGTCAGCATCCGTTACCTGGTGTGTATTTTCCCAGGAGCTGATTACATTACAGCATGTGTTGATAAACATTTGGAGTCGGAGCAGAGGGAACTGAGCAGAATATTAAGCGGATGGTGGCATGGTCAGGAGATTCGGAGAAAGGGCTGAGTTGGGAGAGCTAAGAGAGATGTTGAAAATCCCGTCAGAAGGCTTCTTAGACTGTCTGGCCCTGATCCCCTTCTGATGTCTCACCTCTGATGTTCTGGTCCTCTTGTGCAAGCCATCTAGTGCGGAATTCAGTCTGTCATGGATCCCAGTCCTCACTCTGGTCTGGATGTTCTAGTGGTACCCTGGGCCAGTCTCTTAAACCTCCCTGAGCTCAGACTTCACTGCCGTGATCCTAAGATCCACTCCGGGGTGGGGTAAAGATAAAGGAGAAGTATTCACTAGGTCTTGCCATGGAGTCAAGATCCATACTTCTTATTCCACTTTTTTTAGATAGTGTTCTTCTGGATGTCAGGCAACGTCTTTCATTTCAGCTTTGATCTAAGAGGGGCTTGGCTGGTATTCGTCCTGATGCAGACTCCCCCCACCCCCACCCCCTTCCAGTCATGGCTGGGATTGGAGCGTGCAGCCTAGGCTGAGCATGGAGGTGCCTGAGGTGAGTGCTGACCTCTGCCAGCACATGAGCTCCAGAGCACAGACTGTCTTCCAGGTCACAGAGCTTAGGGTTTGGCTCAGGGCAGATGGGACAGGATAACCCATCGCAGTTTAAGAAGGTCTCAGCGCTTTTTGGGTTCTGGATTTCCAGCACTGGCTGAAACTCTGGCAGCTTTCCTTACACAACTGTGGATGACCATTTCCTGGGTGCAGCTCTAGTCTCTGAGGTTGTGACCTTGAGGATAAAGGCTTTGAGATCTTCAAGCAAGCGTCATGTCCCTCTGTCCAACTTAGTTGGCAATATACAAACACAGGAATGAACGAGTGACTTCCTGAGTCTGGTTTCCTATGTTTTGTGGCCACTGCTTCCAGATGCTCCAAATGTCTCCCCGGTTGCTGGGGCTGCCCCAAGTGGGCTGAGCACAGTGGGGTCAGCGCCACCTAGCGGGTGCCGGTCACCAGGACTGCACGTCCGGGGTTTCCTGGTGTATGGGACCCTGGGCTGCTCATCATCCTGGTGTATGGGACCTGGGCTGGGCACAACGCAATGCGGGGGAGACTCTGGTCATTGCCTGTGTTGGCTTCGTATTCTTTGCGTCCAGAGAATGCATAGACTTTTTCGGAAGGACTCTTCCCGGGTTGGGGGGGGGGGCATCTCGAGAACAGTAGGCCCGGTTCCCGTGCCCCAGTGTCCCAGAGGTAGCCTGTGCCCCTCCCCCCTTACTGCGTGTGCTAACTCCCCTTCTTTCAGTGCCACAAAGAGGCCATTGATTGGCAAGTGTAGGCGGACTGTAGTAGGGAAGCTGAGGGGACAGGCGCGCACGCTCTCTCACACACACACACTCATTCACACACACACAACACACGCACGCACGCACCACGCACAACCTCACATACAATGCCTCTTTGCAGCCCCATCACTCTGGGGGAGGACAGAGTGGGGGCCGGTGTGGTGGGAGAGATCTGCCTCACTATTGCAAATTGCTCGCCCTCACCCTCCGTGCCTTATTTTTCCAAGTGCCTTTGAATGCATTCCCAGCGCTAAACCTCCATTCTGGCCAGCTATCCCACCCCTCCCGCGCCGGCTCTACACTCCCTGCAAAGCTTTTCCGTGGCTCTTAGGGGCCCTTTTTAATACCAGGCAAAGCCGATACTCTTAGGAAAGAGGAATAGCTATGCAGCTGCTGCAAAGACAAATGGGATGCCGCAAAGCCTGTTATCCGCGGTGGCTCACCTGGCCCTCCCCAGGGATGCCCAGAAGGCTGTGTATGGGAGGCAGTCTTGAGACTGGGAGAGGTGGAGGATGGAAAGGGAAGAAGGAAGAGCTGATGTCTCTTCTACCTCTTTAATTGGGAAACTGCCAAGGCTTAAGGATGGCTTTGGATTTGTGCCCATCTGTGGGGGCTTTCTGACCCTTCCACAAAGGACTTTGTGACTGGGATAGCAAAACATCAACACTCTGGGCTCCAGGACTTCCTGGTTCCCTATAAGTCCATCTACATACCCGAGGATCTAGCCTCCTTCCTGGTCCTTGCCCTCACTGCCTCCAGCTGGACGGCTGGGTGTAGGGGGTGGGACAGACAGCTGGTTAGGGTAAAAAGAGCTATAAGAGAGGTAGGGCACAGGCTCCTGGACAAGCTCCTTGATCTCTCCCTCAGCGCCTGCTGGCCACCTGCCATTGATGTGTATCCAGGAGTTGGCTGGGAGGTGCTGGCTGGCATGGTTTATAATGTGTCTTCCTGTTATCCACAGCCACCGTGGAGGGAGTGTAGTTCATAAGCAAGAGTTTCCTCATGCGGGTGAATGAGATGTAGTCTCCCGTATAGTCACAGACTTCCAGGACTGGAAAGGACTTCACACCACACACACACACACACACACACACCCCTAGACTCTTCTCAATCATTCCTGGTGATTAGAAGTTCACTTTATTTTCAGATGGCCCATCCTGCTATGGGCTGGGATGATGGATTGGAAACTGCCAGGTTACCTGGACTATAGCTTCGTCCCCTCTGGACCAGAACCACAGGACCAGAACCACAGGACCAGAACCACAGGACCAGGACCACAGGACCGGGACCACAGGACCGGGACCAGATGCCAAGAAACAGTATTTATTTGGAGGTAGTGACAAGTAGAATTTACTGAGGCCTGCTACCATTAGGGTGCTGTAAGAACCTATATTCACACCCTTGATGGTCATAAAGGGGTAACTGGAGGGGAAACTGAGGCTCAGAGATTAAAGGAACGTACCTGAAGTCTCATAGCCAGGAAGTAGCTAGGCTTCAATTCAAAGCCAGGAAGTGTGGTTCTGATTGAGTTTAATCAGTAATATATATATATATATATATTACTGATTTATTACTGATACTATATATATATATATATATATATATATATATATATATAGTATATCAGTGCAATGGACACAGAGACAGGGTACTCACGTTCTGAGAAAGAGTGATGGCTAGAGAGTGAGTAAGCAGACACACACATATGTTTATATTCCCCATTGTTTGCAAGAAGCAGAGCTCAGTGGATAAAGTAGGAAACCTGGATAAGAAACTAAGACATCAGGAATTGCCTCCTCCTCCCCTTCCTGTTCCTCAAACATTTCCCCTTTTCTTCCTTTTTCCTTTTCCCTTGTTCAGGGATGAACCCAGGGTGGCATGCGTGGGGGAACAAATGCTCCAGAGTCCTCCGGCCAGACCGCTCTGCTCTTTGCTGGACTCCTCTTTATCTACCCCATCATTGTCACCTCATTAAAGAATCTGCTTTAAACAAACAAACAAAAACATGGTCTCCCTCTGTAGCGTAAGCCAGCCTAGAACACACTTTGTATTCCGGGTTGACTTTAAACTCATGTCAAATTTTCTGCCTCTGCCAGGATTGTAGTCATGCACCACCACGCCCAGCCAAATTGAAAATCTTCTTTTCAGCATGGACGCTCTAAGGTTTTCCCAACCCCAGAAACCCTACCTGGGAGCTGCCAGGCCAAGCAAGATGTGCTGGTCTATCCAGACATTACGTGTGTACTCACTGAGGTGGTGTGGGATGGATGTGATTGGTAGATGGGAAATAAATAGAGGGTTCTGTATTTATGTTCCATGCCAGCCACAAGTTGGGCTGTGCACGGTTCAGGGAACTTTATGTTCAATTTTATGTCTAGACAGAGTTTGGGATGAGGTTATCACTTCTCTAATTAGCGTAGGAAGGCTTCCCCAGGCGCTGCTACCGGGGGCTCTCCTGCTGTCTTGGCTTTGCCATCTGTCCCCAAGGATGAGATTTGGGTATAGAGGGGCAAGATAATGAACAAGAGAATCGTAGTCAAGATCTGTAATTGTTTTTCACTTTGGTTTGCACATCTGATGGCCACATGACCTTGAATAAATTATGCCCTCTTTGGACCTTCAAGTCCTCGATTGTAATATAAAGGGGGTAAACTGATTCTTTTAGTGGGTATATTTTCTGAAGTCTGTCAAGTAGGACTTCTGTGTACAGATAGGCAGGCTGTATATTGTGCCAAGATACTCAGCCAAAGAGTAGACAGGAGCTGAATTGTTGCACGAATTCTGGTTGTATTAAAGGAAACTCAGAGCCAGCTATTGGGGAAAGGCTGAAATATCAAAGAGAGGAAACACCACAGTCAAATCTCACCCAGCTGTCCTCCAGCTTCCTCAGCCTCACTCCTTGATGCTTCTACAGAACAAATCTGTCTTCCTACGCATGCCTTGAATACCTTCTTTGCTCAGTTGTTTATATCCAGGTTAAGATTAAAGGTGTGAGCTACTACTATTTGGTATTTAGCCTTGAACTCACAGAAACACAGAAAGATCTCTGTGTCTGGAGTTATGGGAATAAAGGTATAGGTCACCAATACTGGTCTTTCCCTGTGCTGGGATTAAAGGCATGAGATACCACTCTCTGACCCTCCTGGATTGACTGTGGGTGGATCTGTTATATGATATTCCAGACTGGTCTTATTAAATATATATGTCACCACATATTCCCTTTTGTGTCAAAAATAAAAAAGGTTATAGCTAACATAAGAAAAGCCATATACAATAGGTACAATAATTATATACAATATATACAAACAATAATTACATGAGTAATGTCCAGTCCATTAACAATTGACAATTCAAAGAACATATTCCATTAATTATCCTATTTTGATGAGTCCAAAGGATTAGACCTAATTCACTTTCTAATTAACTTGTATTACTAAAAACTAATTTTTTGATGTCTCTCAAACTTATACACTTTAGCTTCTAAGTGAGTTTCTTTTCTAAAACTGTCACTAGAAAACTATAACTATCTCATCTTCAACTACCTCAGAGATCCAAGAAGGAAATAATATTAAATAATTAAACAGCAAGGGCAAGCAAGCAACTTCCAAAAAAAAAAATGTAAGAAATGAAACGGCTGGCTGCCTGGACAGTCACGGAAGGTTCTTCTATATCATTGAAGCATCCATCGTCAGTCTGCAGGCCTAACATGTCTGACAGACTTCTCTGTGAAACAGGATATTCTCAAAGACCTTCCTACCTTATCTTGGCAAGCTTTGGCAATTTTTTTGTGTGTATCTCTTGCTTGTCCACTTTGAACATCATACTGTCAGCAGTTGAGGCAAGAGCACTTTCTTACCCAGTGGCGAACTTTTGTCACTGAGAAGGTCAGTTCCATATGGAGTTTCTTTGATGTCCATAATTTTCTCTGAAGTGGATAGGTGCTGCCAGAAGCAGATGTCCCATTGTCATAAAAACAATAAGAACCTATGTTATTAAAATATCTTAATGCCATATTCTATGGATCTCTGAAGTATTTGATGAGGACATGTTCATCTAAAATATATGTTTGATCTTGAAAACATATCTAATATGACTATGTTTGATTGTAATGTCTAATCACTAACTTGCATTTCTTTATATCCTAATTAGTTGGTAATAATAACTTTCATGGACTAGCAATTTGCATTATGTTATTAGAAGAACTGTATAAGTACAATCCTTGAGCAAGCATAGAGATATATGTACAGGAACACTGAATCTCATCTGTGAACTCACCAATCTATGTGCCCTGTGGGGCACTGCAGCCACTTGGCAAAAGAATATACCCTTTCTAATTCATGGAGAGGCACCAAATGGGTAAGAAGTGACCCTGGGGAGTGACCTCACTCAGCTTGGTCTCCTGTAGGTGGAATTGGGGTCCTAAAGAAGGCTTATCAGAAGGTGAGATGTTAGTTGGGGTTAGAGCAAGAATAGCAGGAATGACATTGAACTTCAGAAGTCCATAAACTTGGGACAGAGGGGCCACATACCCTGCCAGTGGCTCTTGCATGGGACAGATCCTTTGACAGAACACTGTGCCTCACAGAGCACCAGTTCCCCACCCTACAACCTAGCTTAGCTTGCTCTTTCTCTGTTCTCATAGGTATATTGAGCCCCTAGTCAGTAGACAGAGAGAAATGAATGTTGATGTTCATATGGCTTTGTCCTTTTGCACTTTTTATTCAGTCTGGGACCCAAGTATACTGGGCGATGCTACCAACATTCATGGTGGGTGTTCTGTCCTTAGTAAAATCATCTCTAAAAATGTCCTTATAGATGCTTCCAGATGTTTTCTGGGTCATTCTAAACATAGTCAAGTTGACAATGAGGATTAACACAAACCTACTCCTTGTCAACTTGATTCCCAAACACATCACTTTATAACATTCCACCCATGGTCCTTGAAGATCCATGGAAGTCTCACAATAAATTGTTCAATGTATCCTTTGAGTCTCAAGAAAGTCTCTTAATTATGAGCTCCTGTAAAATAATTTTTAAAAAGTTAATATGCTTTCAATATACAATGGCACAGAATCAACATTTCCGTTGCAAAAGAGAGAATCAGAAGTTTACCAAGGAAAGAGTAGACTAAAGCAAGACTGAAATACAGCAATGTAGACATTAAGCCTTGCAGCTATGTGGCATCTGGGGCTATGATGGCATCTTCTGGGCTTCAATGGCTGTGCTCTAACTGCCCCTTCTGTCCACAGCTACTCTCTCAGATTGATTCTACCTAGGACCAGCTTTCCTCAGCATATATCCCACATTTGGAATTCCCCCAAACCTGGGATCTTCACTGCAACCTGAGGTTCATGCAATTGTCTCTCAGGTCTTCCTTGCCAGGGAACCCAACCCTGATAATCAGTATGGTCTCAGAACCTTTCTGGAACCTTGGTGCAAATCCACATGGTCTTGTAACCCTTGTATTTTACATGCCTGCAAAACTAGCACTGTATGGATGCTGCTGTCAGATCCTACTGCCAGCTTGAGGTATACTCTGATTCCATTTACCACAGCACTTAACAGACTAACCTGAAAAAGCACTTTCCTGGGTGATTTAATTGTTTTCCAGCAGGGAATCCTTTTTATGACATTACCATTTCAGACTCTCTTCTTATAAACTGATTTTCATTTTCACAACTTAGAGCCTTTAATTGAGGGAGGGGAAGTGTCTTGCTCTAAGGACATATTTCCTATTACACCAGTTCTGAGCATGAGGTTCATCTCTCACGGCACCAATCTCTGTAACAATTACAGAGAATCCCTTCATTGGTCTTCTTGGCAACTTTAAAATTGCTCACAGTCCTTTCTTTATCAAACTGTATATCTTCCCATATATTTTTTGTTCTATCTCACGATCTATCTGACTAAGAGCAATGTGTGGTAGTTATGCTACAGCTTTGATATTAGGCTAACTTGGAAATTTCCTCTACCAAAGAACTTAGCCAATTACTTATAAACTGGGCCTTACTTGAAATTATAGGACACTGACAGCACATGGCCAGATTTTTGCCAGAACATAACACAAATAGCCTGTAATCCAGTTCTTGATGGAGTCTGTGTTTTCTTATGAAACCTTGTCCTGTATTTTCTTGGACATTTTGGTCTTTCAAATCTCCAGAAGAATGACCCTTTAAGCACTGCTTATAGCATCTAGGTTTTTTTTTTAATGAAATGTTTTAAATTCTTTCATATTTCTTTTACAAACCAATTCAAAAGGCCTATGAGCTATATTGTTAGATTCTTCAGAGCAACACCCCCACTCCTGGTACCAATTAAACTAGTTTTCTTGTTTCTGTGACGAAATACCCAAATTAAGCAGCAACTTAAAGAAGGAAGCATGTGTGGGTGTTTTGTCTCACATATCTTGAAGGTGCAGTCCATCATGGCAGGGAACAGGGATGAGAGTGGCTCTAGCTGTGACAGCAGGAACAGAGGCAGCTCTGGTCATGTTGCATCCCCAGTCATGAAGCAGAGAGAGATAAATGCTGATGCTCAGCTTTTTCCATTTTTTAATCCAGTACAGGATCTACCTCATGGGACAATGTTGTCCACATTTTTTTGGGTGAGTCTTGTCACCTCTATTAAATTCTTTGAAAATACTCTTACAGATATGCCCAGAAAAGTATCTTTGAGGCTATTTCAAATTCAGTCCTGGCAGGCTATAGTCACAAATACATTTAATCTCAGTACCTTGGAGGCAGATGAAGGTGGAACTCTGTGCGTCTGAGGCTAGTTTAGTTTACATAGTGAGTTCCAGGACAGCAAGAGCTACATAGTGAGACTGTCTTAGAAAAAAATAAAAAAAATCACCATAATAACAGCAATCCAAAACAAACAAACAAAAATTTTAGTCCCTCTGGATCCTGTGGAAATAAGTAGTCTTGGGCCCTGCCAGCAGTGAGCTCATATCTCCTAGGACCAGCGTGCTGTGGTCTGACTGTAAGTCTATGAGCCCTAGACTATTCTGCATGGGCTCAATCTGGTTATATAAGAAAGCTCTGACCCTAAAACCAAAAACCACGAAAGGCCATCAAGAAGACCCACTGGGGACAGTCATATGCACCTCTTCACTTTCTAGGGAGGTTGTGGAATTATTAAGGGCTAAGCCTGGGGACTAGAGCTTCTGCAGAGGGAAGGTAAGATAGACTGGAGATACTGGGGAAAGTCTTACTGGTTAGAGTGATAACAGAGAAGGGGGTACTGATGAGATGTGTTCTGTGAGTGGGATGTCCCATAATTGATCAGCCTGACTGAGCTTATGGGGCTGCCTCATCTCCTCCCCCATTCCCTTCTTCAGCTCATAGCAAGATGGAAGAAGAAATAACCCCTCACTTATTCATGTCTTTAGAGTAAGTTCTACATTCTCTGGGCACCAGAGAAGTCCTCCTTTGGTCTAACCCCAAGTCCTTCCTACAGCATATCTTCTTCCTTGCACATTGCACAGCGGGTGCAAGGATTGATGTTAAACCATTCCTAGGGCCAAGACTTCCTCAGCCACCCTGTCTTCCTGGCAGTGTCATTGTAAGGAGTGGAATAGGGTACAATTAAACTCCCAGCTGTCATCTCTGCAGGGGCAACTATAGGAACATCTTTGTGTCTGTGCTAGATGGGCCCATCTCTCTCTCCTGGGTGCCCACTACTGCTGTTCTTTAAAAGAAAGGGACTGTAGGGATGCTGATCGTCTGTCTTATATTTATAAAGTGGCTGTGCCAAGTGACATTTTGCTTCAAGGCTGTCCCTACAGACTGGAAATCTTACCTGCTTTCCAGTAGAGTGAGATGCAGGTTCTAAGCAGTTTACATACATGGAGTGCATCCTCCATCCCGTCCAAACATAAAGATAATGAAAGTGACAATGAGGTGATATCTGTTGAGCTTTTATTGTGTGCCAGACACTCTCCAGGTGCTCAGCATGTGTATGTGTTTCTTATTGATGCTGTACAAATGGCTCAAACTCAGGGACTCACAGCAACACCCCGTGTCTATCCTATAATCCTGTCCAGGGTTAGAAGTCTGATAAAAGATTCTCCTACATAAAACTTAAGGTGTAGCACCTGTTTCTGGGCTCCAGAGTCTAGGTTGGGCTCCTCTCAAGGGAGGTGAGAGCTGGGTGGTCTGTTTTCCTGGGAACTCTGCTGTATCAGCTCTGAGTGGCCAGGCTATGAGTGCTCTAGGCTAATGGGGATGGCTTACTGTTTCTGACCATTCCTCATGATGGAGAATGGGCCTTGGGCAAGCTTGGGACCTGCAAATCATAGAAATTATGGCCAATTAAAGGGGAAAGCAGCAGCTCCTGGTGGAGCTTAGGGCCACAGAGGCAGCTCTGGAACTTTATGGATGCTCCCTCCCATTTTGTGATCCAACTGGGAGGCAGAAACATGCTTGCTCAGCACAAGGCCATGTTCGGATGCTCTGTGTGAGATAGGGGTGGATGTCCTTTCAACCGGATCCACAGTTCCCACCTGCTGCCTCTCTGGCACATCCACAGACCACTGATGTCAGCGTTCATTCACTGGAGAGGCTTCTTAGCCTTCTGCTATAGCTTTTTTCTTTTCACACTAGATCTGTCCTTCACATACCTCTGGAGGGCTGAGCCTGAGGACCGAGAGGAGGGAAGGAGCCCATGTCAATCACCTTGAGGTTGTGGCTCAGCCAGCTTATCTCTGTGTCTGCCTCCCTCAGTGTGCCTATCACCATACCAGCTGGAGTGCTCTTTTGGCTTCCCTGTGTGGATAATTCTGGAACAAACCAGTTATCTAGTTTTATATTTCCAGGAAAAAGAAGGGGTTCAGATCCTTTACATAGTGTGACTATGGCAAGACAGTGTCATAGCCTAAAAAACAAAATCCAAGTTAGTCCTCCAGGTTCCCAAGTCTTCCACAGCTTTCACTCTGGTCCTTTTATGCTCCTGGCTCTCATTAGCCTCCTCCCACCCCCATTTGTTCTGCAATGAGGCAAACAGAGCTGGGCCTATTCAGTGGGAAGAGAGGGCTGGCTCTGTAAAGGTCCCTAAGCATTGGGACTGATGGGAACTAAGCTGAGCACTTCCTTGACGACCTTCACAAGGGCACCATGGTGTCTCTGCCCTGGGTTCTGGGTCAAGCCCATAGTGCTTGGTTGAAGTTGCCTTCTGAAGAGATAAACCCAAGTAGAGTGATAAGAGGGAGCCTTGGTGTTTGATCCCCATCCTTCAGAGACCTCTGAGCAGGCTATCGGTTGATTAATTTTCATCACTGAAGACAGAGGAGCCCTGTAATTCTGGATGACAGAGCTGGGCAAGGCGATACCCAGTCATCATCAGCCTGAGAGAACTGGACGGAAAAAGAAAAAACCAAATACAAGAGGAAGCAAGACCCGTGGATTCCCGGAGATCTTCTAGAGGCAGCTTGTGATGGGCATGTTAAGTTATAGGTATCGCTGCCCCACCCACACCAGGACTCATCCCCTCTTCCTTTTGGGCCTGTGGTCTAGGGTTGCTAAGAGACTCCTGGAGGTTCTTCCAGTCCGATTTTGAGCAGGAATACTCACCTTGCTGCCCTTGGATAGTGGCTCAACCTTTCTGTGTATTAGAATGAGCCTTTGTCTTGCAGGTTATGGTGGAGATTAAATAATTTAAGTATGTACATGTCGAAAGGGAAGTGCCATGTAAGTATTAGCTGTAATAATAGTTATTACTCATACTATTTAAAAGACCATATTACGAGGCCAGGGTGATGCCTCAGGGGGTAAAGGCTCTTTGCTATGTAAGCCTTAGCCTGAGTTCAACCCCTAGAACCTATGGTGGAGAGAGAGAATGGACTCCCGAAATGCGCACACAAACACACACACACACACACACACACACACACACACACACACACAGTGGCATGTGCGTGCATACACAAATTAAGTTAAAAACAAAAAGAGAAAAAATTATGTTGGCCTAAGATTGCAAAGTATGGGGGGGTAGGATGATGAATATGATCAAAATATATTATGTGCATGTATAAAATTGTCAAAAATGTATTTTAAACAGTCTTTAAAAAGGAAGAAGATTGCAGGGTTTCCAGATAAGCAGGGTTTGCTGTAGGCTTAGGGGTTTCCTGTATCAGCCATGACCTTGGTAAAGTGATTTCACTATTCTAAGTTCATTTTTCCATTGGTGAAGTAGAGACAGTAACTGTAATGATAAACAGTAACACACCTTGCAGAACACACTGATTTTTTTCCTCCTGATGAAGCACTTGCCTGTGACAGTGGCTAGTAAACAGCTGTGACCCATAAGAAGGCCAGTTGATGTAAGAATTTCACAGGGAAAGGACCTGCTTAACTGGACGCTGGGAAGCCTTGGAGTAGGAAGCCTGTACCTGCCACACCCCTGCCCTAACTGGGCTACCCTGGGTTTCAGAAGTGAGAAAGTAGCAGCTGAGGCAAGAGGGTCTCAGTTCATCACATGCACCTTGGCTAGACCAGCAGGGCGCAGCTGGGCTTTGTCCACTTCATGTGCCCATGTATCCTGATGTGTAGACACAGAGGGGATATGTTGGACTTGAGAGCCTGAGCTGGCCATCCAGGCTCATTTGGCCTTATGTTAAAGACTCTCAGAGTGCTTGTCTTAGTTAGGGTTTCTATTGCTGTCAAGAGACACCACGATCATGATAACTCTTATAAAGAAAAACATTTAACTGGGGCAGGGGGGAGGTCACAATTTCAGAGGTTTAGCCCGTTATTTTCATGGCGGGACACAGCAGTGTGCAAGCAGACATGGTGCTGGAGAAGTAGCTGAGGGTCCGACATCTTGTTTCACAGGTAACAGGAAGCAGTTGTGTGCCAACACTGAGTGTAGCTTGAGCATGGGAGACCTCAAAGCCCACCCCTCACACTTCCTCCAACAAGGCCTCATCTCTTAATAGTGCCACTCCCTTTGGGGACCATTTTCTTTCAGACCACCACAGTCCTCTATTCTTTATCTTCATAGCAATTTGCTGCATATGTAGTTTTACATGGTTTTTAGAAATTTGAATTAGGGATGGAGGTCAGCAGATGGACACAATTCTTTTTTTTTTTGATAGTTAAATAAATAATAATCACAGCCAGCACTTATGTAACTTCTATAATGTCTCATCTGTTATTCTAAGCTCTTTGTAAGTCTCTATCAAATTAAACCTTATAATATACAACAATGCGTGATAGTTTATGTCTGCAATCCTTGTACTTGGGAGCCTGAGGCAGGAGGATTGCAGCATGTTTGATGCCAGCCTGGGCAACATAGTGAGTTCTAGGCCAGTGTGAAGTGAGGAGAGCATTTCAGAACCAAAATAAAAATGACAATATGCCTATGGAGTATCTATTAATGCAATGGATGAATGCAGGTGAGGAAATGGATGTGACACAATCATCAGACATTGGACTGGAACTGGAAGCAGGCAATTTGGTCCCTACCACAGTAGTTCCTACTGCCGTGCTCTCTCTTCTAGCCATTACCTCCTGCCTCACCACCCCTGGCTCACACACCCACTCCTCTCTCAGAAACCTCCCATGTGGGTGTGACGAACACAAGGAGAAACATGACCTAGGTTGTTCTGCAGATGTTCCCTTCTCCTTCCTGGGACTCTGGCTCCAGGGAAGGACAAGTCTCAACACAGACCTCCCGTCCTTAGCACTGTGGGTCACCGCTGAGGTGAGGAGCAGGAAACGGAGGGGATCTGACTTGGGCCATGCTAGAACAGAACTGATCGAGACTGCTGAGAGGGGCAGGACTCTGCTGCCCTCCTCTCCTTCAAGCCAAAGGGAGCCAGCCCTGGAAGCTGGCTGCTGTTAACTCTCCTCTGGCTCTGGCTGAAGGTTGAACACTGAGATGAAGCCAGAGTCTTTATATGCTCCTCTCTGCTCCATGATCAATACTCAAAGCCTCTCCAGGAACCAGAGTCTTCATTTACAACTCGGTGAGGTGGGGCCTAGAACACATGACTTGTAAGGTACTTCCTGTTTCAGGCAGGGAGTGTGGAAAGTCCCTGGGAGTTTGAGCCACTTTACTCCTGGGAGACTGAGTTAGAGACAGAGAAGTGTTTGCTTTGTAGTTGGTGCAACGCCAGGGGCTTCACATTTTTTATCTCATATCTCATCTAACCCCCTACAAGAATTCTATTCTTTGAAGGAGGAGGAGGAGGAGGAGGAGGAGGAGGAGGAGGAGGAGGAGGAGGAGGAGGAGAAGGGCAGGCTTTTGGGGGAGGCCTTACTTAGCCTTGCACAAGGTCACAAGGTGCAATTTCTGAAGTTGAGGCTGTGACTCAAGGTCTGTGTTTATTAGGTTCATTATTTAAATTCAGAGTCAAGTGAGATGGGATGGGTGGGACGGGATTGGAGCAGACATTTGATGGTTATTGTACTGGCTGGGATGCCATTGCCGTCCCCAGAACAGAGAGACTTGTCCCAGAGTTGGGAATGTCAGATTAGCCCTTAGGAAAGAAGAAGTAGAGGGGCAGAGGAGCATTGTGGGATTGAGAACAAAAAAGATTCTGAATAGTAACTGATGGAACTGTGATCAAAGACCCCAGGAAAGGGGACTCTGGAAGTGTCTGATCTCCTAAAAGCTTCAGAGCACATTGTGGGATGTTGATTGCAGGGGCAACTACAGGTTCCTGAGGCACACCCGTGTGGCCCACATGCACAAACATGCTCTGTCCTCTTCTGTCACAGCCTGTTGTCACAGACACAAACAAGTCTGCTCTTGGTTTACTCTGACAGCAGTTCAACTCTTGACTCTCCTGTTTCTGGTACCACCTACACACAGTCTGTGTGTGTGTGTGTGTGTGTGTGTGTGTGTGTGTGTGTGTGTGTGTGCACGTGTGCATGCACATGAATGCATATGTGTACATCTGTATGTATGTATGTGTATGTACACATGTATGAGCACATGTATATGTATGAGCACACCTAGTTTATGTGTTTTTTCCTTGGGCTGCACAATTCTTTGCTAGTGCCTCTTGGGTTTGCAAAACATTTTTATAAAATTTGATACACACACACACACACACACACACACACACAGGGGGAGAGAGAGAGAGAGAGAGAGAGAGAGAGAGAGAGAGAGAGAGAGAGAGAGAGAGAGAGAGAGAGAGAGCTTCTTAGTTCATGTCTGGTGGTTTTTCTGTTCAGTCCACACAGAGCTCTGGGTTCCGGGGAACTCCATTTGCCTTAAGGGTCTGGCTCTCCTTTCTCTCTGTATTTTTTTTTTTTGTTTTTTGTTTTTTTCTATGATCACCTGTCTCCAGGTTTCCCCTGAGTTCAGGCTGAGGGGCTGTCAGACCCATTGTGTAACTATTGGGTCACTGTCTAGCCTGGCTGCAAGCAGGGCAGGTTCCTTCTTGGAAGTGGTATCTTTAGGAGCAGCTGGACAGGGTATGGCAACGTGGGTGGGGACAGCACGGCTGGAAGGAATTTGTCTGCTTTGGATTCTTTTCTGTGAAATTTTTGTCTCTTTGCCATGATGCTCCATTCATTTCCGCTGATGTCACTTGGTGTGCAGGAGCGCCTTTGACATCTGGGTAGAGCTAAGGCAGATCCCTGGCCCAGGCAGCAGGAAACAGCAGGCAAAGTCTTCTTCCTCTGCTAACTCCTCCCCTTCGTCCTCTTCTTCTTTTAGATGGTTTATTATATAGTGCTGGCTGTCCTGGAACTTCCCATCTAGACTAGCTGGCCTTGAATTCACTGCTATCTGCCTGCTTCTGCCTCCTGAGTGCTGGGACTAAAGACATGCTCCACTGTACTCAACTTCCAGGAGGCTTCTTTCATTAAAATTTATCTGCATCCTGATCACTCCCAATCAAAACCCTCTTGGTGACTTTTATGTTCACATAGACATTACACCTGTATACATGCTTACTTCCTTGCATGTCTACACTTAACCTTGCCATGCTTTGCAGGAACAGCCTAGGAATAGTGAGAACCCAGGCTACTTCTGGAGGGGCATGTTTGAGCAGAGAAAAGAGGCTGTGTGTGCGTGTGTGCATATGTGTGTGTGTGTATGTGTGTGCGTGTATGTGTGTGTGTGCGTGTGTGTGTGTGTGTGCGTGTGTGGTGTGTGTGTGCGTGTGTGTGTGCGTGTGTGTGTGCGTGTGTGTGTGCGTGTGTGGTGTGTGTGTGTGTGTGTGTGTGTGTGTGTGTGTGTGTGTGTGTAATCCATATTACTTCATGGTGCATTCCTATTGAAACATGCCCTGAGGTGACAATGGTCTGGAGCTCACCAGTTTCCTTTCCTTCTCCCTGTGTTCTCTTATAATTCAACTCGCATTCATGGTTCCTGTACCCATTGGTGGTGAGCACAGGCAAGCTGGAGGAGCCTGAGAAGGGTGTTCAGGGACCACAGGATTCTGAAATGCCATCAGCAAGGGACTTTCCTGACCTCCCCTTTAGTTGGCAGCCTTCCAAACTTTTTCCAGCCTGGACCCTCAGTGTTGATTGAGTCCTGCTTAGACATGTAGGCAAGCAAACCCCACAAAAGCCATGACACTTGTGGTAAGGTGGGCCCTGCCCAGTCTCTCCCATCTGTGTGCCTACATGCTCCTGCTTGAGTTTCCC
Source organism: Phyllotis vaccarum (assembly GCA_033318265.1). NCBI lineage: Eukaryota > Metazoa > Chordata > Mammalia > Rodentia > Cricetidae > Phyllotis > Phyllotis vaccarum. Next base: position 87,660,942 of record JARWLC010000012.1, read on the forward strand.
TTGAACACAGCCTTACTCTGACAAAAACAGTCCATTTACCAGCCCCGTCCACCCTCCTTCCCCAGGCTCTTCATCACAGTTCCCTCAGCAGGAGCCTCAGTACCTGGAGAAATGTTAGAAAAGCCGATTTCTAGGTCAGAGATGATAGTGCAATAGATGCTGTGATCCCAGCACTGGAAGACAGGCAGGAGGGCTGCTGTAAGTTCAAGGTCAGCCGGAACCACATAGTCAGGTGGAGACAGGAACCAGATTTCAAGTTCTCATCCAGACCTGGTGAATTGGAGTCCATGGGCTTGGTTGGTATAGCCTATGCAGATGGGAACAGAAACCTAGAGGGTGAGGGATGCCTCGCTCAAGATTACCATGCAGCCACACGGATAGGCTTCAATGTCAGGTTGCCCCCTTCTGACACCTGAGTGGTGAGGTTGCCTCCTCCAACACCAAGTTGGCATGAATATTCAGCAATAGTTGTATTTTTGAGACATTTTCCTTTAGTTAGGCTGAATGGTGGTTGGTGAGAGATACTTCTGGGCCCAGTCATTTAAGGTGTGTACAAGAGCCCAAGACTTAGAGTGCGGCCTGTAATTATCCATGTGAAAACTCTCAGAAGGCTTCTGGGAAGAGGCGTGTTTAGGAAAAGACAAAATCTGAGGAAACAGAAGTGTGTTTTAGTACAACCAGTGAGAGGGGGTGCCAAGGCCAGCTGGGCATGAAGAGAAACCTAGTGTGATCACAAGAAGAGGGGAGGAGAGCATGAGGTACGGTGTTAGCAGAGACACTCAGCTTGCCAGCTCCTCTACAAGGGCCTCAGGAAACCAGGGAGTTCTATCTCGTAAAGCCAGGGAACGTTTAACATCTCCAGCTAATTAGCCAGGGTCGGCTAGATGAGGAAGGAGAGGAGAGCTCGGAGCCAGGAGGCTTTGAAAAGGAGGGCTGCTCCCTGACAAAGCTGGCCGGCGAGGTTTCAAAGGCAACTTCTGAGCAGCCTGTACATTTCATGTTCATTACGCCCTCACTTCCCAGGTTCCAAAGACAAACAGTGGGATTTAAGGCTTTTTTTTTTTCTTTTTAGAGACATTTCATTTTGAGCTGAGCTGGGGAGGAGGCACAGCAGCTGAGGTACTTGCTCTTCCTAATCCCCAGCCTAGGCAGAACTCAGCCCCAGCCTCTTGATACCCTGGGAGCTTCCAGCCCCTGCCCCACACTCTGCTCAGACTTCAACATCCTGCTCCAGGATAGGTGGTCATAAGCCTCTGGTCAGCTCTTTGAGGATAGGACCTAGCATTCTTCATTTACATGTCCCTGATGCTCAATAAACATGAACAAATGAATAGCTAGAAGAAGGAATGAATGTGCTCATCATTTGTTTCTTGCTTCCTGATCATTTCCTGCTGTTTCCAGCTCTGGTTTGTGTATCCCAAGGAAACTACATTTCCCAGGTTCACTTACTTTCTGGCTTCAGGATGGGTCCACCCAATTAAAGTCATTGGAAGGAGGTGGGTGGAGAGAGAAGCCAAGATATTTCTCTGTCTCTGTGGAGCCATCTTTCTACAGCATCTGCCACTCTTCCTTGGCTTCTGTGAACAAGTCCTTTCTCTTGTAGCCAGGTCCCTGTGGTAGATTACAAGTGGTTCCATGTCCTGTCCGGTGGTGTCTAAGCTGAGCTCTTAGAACACTTCCCTATGTAGGGGGATTATGTTATTCCATTGTAAATAATTGTCCCCACCTATGAGTTTAATAAAAAATGCTGATTGGCCAAAGGCAGACAGGAAGTGTGGGCGGGGCTACCAGACTAAGAAAACTCTAGGAACAGGTGGAACAGAGCAGAATGCCAGAGAGAAGCGGGAAGATGCAGAGGACAACTATGCTGTTCTGAGAAAAGGTACCGAGCCACATGGCTGAACAGGATAAGAGTCATGGGTTAGATTAAGGGTAAAGAGTTAGCAAGTTATATGCCTGGGCCTTAGGCCAATCAGTCTAAAACTATTGTAAGCATCTATGTGTCTCTGCGGGTCTGTGGGTCTGCGGGCCTAAACCTTGAGGCTAGGCCCGAAAATCTGGGCCAGAAACCTCCTACTACAGCCCTAATTCCAGCCCCATGAAGGGAACAGCTTCCTATGTTGCTAACGTGAGCTTCCTACCTCTACTGTCCTAAGGAACTGAACATCAATTAAATCCCTCTGTTTGAAAGCCTGGGACTCAGTGGGGTGAGTGAATGAGCATACTGTGTGATCTCTCCAGAAACAGACTTTACATGAGCTGCCAGCTTTGAGGAGGCTGTATCTGCTGGGGACCTGGAACCTTTCTGATGTGACAATCTGCCCTGGGTGGGGAGCCCTGCTTTACTACTATAATACAGACCTCTGGCAAGTAGTGATGCTCCAGCCCTAGGGACCTTGGGACAGCTCATTCATCCCCTGTAAGCCTAGCTCTGCTCACTGCTGAAAAGACTGTAAGTGGGTCCATCTCACATCCACCAGGATAACCTCTAGCAGGTTGGATCACAGTAAGTGTTAACGAAGCCTTTCTGCAGCTGGTAATGGGGATGGGAAATGGTAAAGCGGGAAAACTCTATGGCAGGGTCTCAGAAAGTTAAGCATAGAATCATCACATGATCTTGCAATTCCACTTCTGGGTATATATTTTTAAAAACGAAAACAGAGTCATCAAAACTTACTGTACACTCATGTCTTTAGAAGGTATAGTAGCCAATATGTGGAAGTAATCCATATTTCACCATATTTTACTTACCACTATGAGATAAATAGGCAAGTAAAATGTGGTGGGTACCAAAAGAATACTATTCATACATTAAAAGTATTCTTTCCTTCCTTTTTTCTTTCTTTCTTTCTTTCTTCTTGTCTGTCTGTCCATCCATCCATCCATCCATCCATTATCTATCTATCTAATTATCTATCTATCTATCTATCTATCTATCTATCTATCTATCTATCTATCTATCTGAGACAGGATACTCTAAAGCCCCAGCTGGCCTTGTATCCTCCTGCCTCAACTTCTTGTGTTGGGATTACAGGTGTAACCCACCGTACCTGGCAACGAATGGAAATTGGCAGAGGTTACAACAGGGGGTAAGACACAGGACATTTTGCTAAGTAAAATCATCGAGGCATGAAAGGACAAAGTCTCTATGATTCCACTCATGTGAAATACTTCAGGACCCAAAGATCATAGAGACAGGACATAGAACTGTGATTGCCAGGGCTGGAGGAAGGAGAGAAGGGAGTCAGTGTTTGCTGGGTGCAGACTTTTAGATTGTAACACGAACATAATTATGGAGATGGATGGTGATGACTTCACAGCCTCATGTATTGAGTCCCATAGAACTGTGCTCCCAACGATGGTAAGTTGTATGTCCTGTGTGTTTTTATGGTATGGCTTATATAGTAATATATATATAATTAAAAGCCCGATAGTATAAGATGTGGTACAAAGACACAGCAAGGTGCAGTGAGGAAAAGCCATCTCTGCCTGCCAGATCCTGTTCTGGCCTTTCAGCCTCCCTCACGAGGGCTCACAATGACGCTGCTGGGGAGTTCATCTTATCCTCATTTTGTAGAGCAGGCTGGAGGCTCTGAGAGCTTTAGTGACCTCTTTCCTCATTCACAGCCAAATGGCCACTTGCTTCTGTCCTGTCTCTCTCTTGCCTCCCTCTGATGTTCCCTGTTCTGCACAGTCCTCACTCTCCTCCGTTTTCCTGATCCCTCCCTGCCAGAGTGCGCCTTTCCCCAGCCTTTCTCACCCCTGCAGGGCCATTTTCTAACCCACAAATGAAACCTATCTCTTTGCTTAAACCCTTAGAGTAATTCCAGTTGTCTGGGAGTAAGGTCGGTGCTCTGAAATGGCAGGAGGGCCTTCTGGGAACTGTCCTAGCTCCTCCCACCACCATCTCGAGCTGTGGCTCCTTGCTTTTCCTTCATCCTTTTACATGTAATCCAGCCTCCTAAGAGCATATAGAGTCTCCAGCGGCACTCAGAAAACTGGGATGGGGTCATGTATCCTTATCTTTGTGAGGGATGTCCTCCCCATTCAGAGATCACCCTTCCTCCTCATTGCCATAGGACACTCTCAAGGCATGGCCATGGCATCTCCCCCTTCAAGATGCCTTACCCAGCTTCCCTGGGTGGGATTGGATCCATTTCCCTTTCCCTACCCCTTTGTCCTTGTGGCATTCGACATAAGCTATTGTAAGAGTCCATGTACATCTTAACTTTCCCTCCTAAATGTCAGGCTTCTTGGGAGTAGGAATTGTGGTTCAACCATTCATTTATTCACTCACTCCAGACTGTTGCCTATGCCCTAACCTTATAGCAGGCACCACATCTACTTAGTTACAGCCTGGAGTGCACAGACTAGTGTGTGTTGAGCACGCAGTAACATCAACAAGCCTGTGCAGGGAAATCCAAGGGCCTGGAGCCCCTAGCAGCTGCTACATTATACACTACTTTTTCAAGGTGCCAGTGTGTCTTAACAGTCCAGAATATTTGTTCCTTTGTCTTCTGGGCTTTTGAGGGGAACTTTCTAGCACATGTCTCCAGGGCCTGGCACATAGAGATAGAATAGAAAGACAGTTGTCATGACAATGCTGTGGTACCTCTAGGTGTGTGTGAGGATGGGATTTGTTCTAGGGTAGCCCAGATTCCAGGGCAGAGATGTCAGGGCTCAGGGCAGACTCCCCTCACCCTTCCTGATGGCAAAGCAAAATAGAAAAAGCAGAGTCTCTCAGCTCCTCTCTAGCTCTGTGACCTTAATCGAGTCACAGCCTCTCTGAGTGTCAGCTTCCTCGTTTGCAAAAGGGAGGTAGCATACGTTTAGTCAAAGGAGGTTTAAGTTGATAAACAAAAAGCTTTGAACAGGGTCTGGCCACAAGTGCGGGCTGTGAGCTCTGAAAGCGTATGCCTTTTCTTCTTCAAGGTTCTCAGCAAGCGCCATGATGTGTGTGTCTTCTTGCAGATTCGAAGCCCCACTCAGCTCCTTCTCACTCTGTGTGAAACTAAAGTTTCATCTTTTCCTCTCACTCAGAAGCTGTGGGTAACGGGGGATTAATTAAGCATACTCCACTGGGGTGTGATTATTGAGTGTTGGGTGAGTCAGCAGAGTGGCCAGGATGGGGATTGAGGGGGTTGGGGGTGGCAGTTGCCCGAGCACAACAAGTCCACTTTATCCACTCTGGAGCAGGGAGGGTGAGCGGTTCTTCAGTTGTTCCTGTTCCTTCAGCAATTCTCACCAGATGCCCTACCCACCTCTTGTGCTGTGACTGCCCTTGCCCTGGCTGGGCACTGTAGGTGCCTGGGTGGAATAATCAAAGAGTCACCTGTCATTGCCCTCATGAACCATGACCATTGTGGGAGGGGAAGATGTGAGGAAGAATGGAGAAATTAAAATGCCCCTCTTCACCCCCACCCTGGAACATGGAGACCTCTGGGAAATTTCTCATTTCTGCTTCTATTTGCCCCGTGAGTCACTTTTCAGCATGCACTGAGCTGACAGTATTTTTGTGGTGATATATTGTATATTTAATGAAAGCATCCTGGAATATCAGAGAACAGAATCACACAGCCACCCTATAGTCTTTCTCAGTGTTGTAGGCACACTCTAGGACCTGAAATATGCAATAAGTACCTCCAGGTCCTGGCATAGGCTCAGATCCATGTAACTGTGGAATCTTGGTTGGTTATTTGGATGAACCTCAGCTTGGGAAGCAATTGATTACTTGACTCTTCAGAACAGGGATTGATAGACTAGCTGGAGACCAAATTCCACCTGCATCCAGCCTGTCTCATCTGGCCCTCAAACTGAGAATGCGCTCTCTCTCTCTCTCTCTCTCTCTCTCTCTCTCTCTCTCTCTCTCTCTCTGTGTGTGTGTGTGTGTGTGTGCACGCACATTCATGTGCATGTGTGTGCATTCATCTGTGTACTGGTGGATGTATACATGTGTAGAGGGCCAGAGGACAACCCTAGCTGTCATTCCTTAGGAACTGTTCACCTTACTAGGCTGGAACTCACCAAGTGCTCCAGAATGCCTGTCCAGCAAGGCTCAAGGACCCGCCTGCCTATCCATGAACGCCCCCGCCCCCCAGTACTGGAATTGTAAACACACTCACATCTGGCTTTCTTACATGGGCCCTAGGAATCTAACTCAAACTGAGCACTACACTGAGTCATTTCCCAGCTATGTTTAAAACAAGTTTTTAATTGACAGATAATAACTGTACATACACAGGGGGCACAACACGATGTTTGGATACATGTAATCATTGGGGGTGTATGTTTTTAAAGAGCTGTAGTAAAAAAAAAAAAAAAGAAATTAAAGAGAGCCATCAAGATTCCTTAGCAGGTAAAGGTGCTTGCTGCTAGCTGTTGGCTCCGATCAGTCCCCAGGACACGCATGGTGAAAGGAGAGAACTGAATCCTGGAAGCTGTCCTCTGCTTTCCACATGAACTCCATGGCATCCTATCTCCAAGTGAGCAAAATACATATTTAAAAAAAGAAAAGAAAAATTATTAAAACAACACCAGCAAAACTAAAACCAACCGAAGACTAGACTAGTAACGTACTAGAGAGATAGACATGACCTGCACATTCTAGAAAAAGTTTGCCTTCTCTGTTCTACTTCCTCACCTGTGAAATGGTATCTGAGTTTGATACCACAATGATGGCAACATCGCATTTCCATCTTCATCTCCTAGAGTCCTCCCTGTGCCCTCCCTCCGGGACTGGCACCCAGCCCCGTATACAGCAGGTGTTCAGGAGATCAGCATCCTCAGCCCTGTATACAGCAGGTACTCAGAAGATCAGTACCCCTAGCTCTGTATAGCACAAGTGCTCAGGGGATCAGCACCCAGCTCTGAATATAATAAGTGCTCAGGAAATCAGCCACCTTAGCCTGTATACAGCAGGTGCTCAGGAGATGCTGACTGTTGGTGTCAGGGTGTGGTCATCCTTGATTTCTCCGGAGCTCTAACAGATGACCTCATTCCCGAAGACTTGCCTGTTCCTAGTATACCACCCTCATGCATTCTGGCTTGTAATGTGTGAGGCATATGCAGGTCTCTGTGAGGACCTTCGAGGGTGTGGAGAAGGAGGGAGCATTCAGAGCTGGGCTCTGCTACTACTGGGCTTTGTGAGATTATAAAGGTGACTGGACTCTCCGAGTCTTTGTTTCTGCACCTGACACATATGGAGAATGGTTCCTTATCTCCTTCATGGGGTCCTGGGGGGAGCTAAGAGATCATTAGTGAGAGGTTCTTTGTGCGGTTTGCACACGGTTCAGACGCTGATATCTGAAGATGTTGTGACCATGGGAGATAAGGGAGCTGTGTTTTGCTGTTAGCACCACTGATAATGTAGTTGCTAAGGTGATTCCCATAAGGACAGGTTGCTCCTTGCGAGTCACAGGGTGAGTGGGATCACCAGATGTTTGTGGCCCTGGGTAATCCCTGCCTACTTTGTCTCCACCAGTTGTGGGGCCTGAGCAAGGTGGGGAAGGATTAGGGTCGGTTCACTGCCAGAGTTCTGATCCTCAGACGCTCTCTGGAGCCAGGATAAAATAGGCAAGGCCTTCACTGTTACACCTGCCCATTGAAAAGGTGGGCCTAGCCTCACTGCCTAGCCCCACCAACCTCCCATTGCCTGGTAGCTTGTACTGGTGTAGGATCTGGCTTCATTTTTCCAGATCCTTTATTGGTCTTTGGCGTTTTCTTTCCGATGAACACCCTGTTTTCCAAGCAAATCAAAACAAAACAAAACCCACCACCAACACACACTAAACAAATTCTATATTGACAGGAATAGTAATATCTTTTCTTGATTTTTTTTTAAGATATTGACTTTCAGAGTGGTAAAGTCATTTACCACTGTCCCAGCATATCAGTACCACCCCCACTCCCGAGAAAGGTCTCAATCTGTAGCCCAGTCTGGCCTTAAACTCATGGCAATTTTCTTGCCTCATCCCCTCAGAAGGGTTGGGACAATCACTATGCCCAGCTAGGATCTGATCTCTTTACTTCTAGAGTTTTCTGTCTTTTTTCATCTGCTTCTGGTTTTCCCATGAATCTGTATTCTTCTTGCCCCTCCAGAGATGCCTTTCTGCCCACCCAAGCTGCCGCAGTGCAGCTGGTTCCTGCTACATAGCCCATGGTGACAAGGGTGAGGCTTTGGGGGACCTTTCTTGCTTGGCCCTGACTCCTGGGGTTCTGGAGTAAGGATGGCGGGGAAGACACATATACTGGGGCACAGGGAGGGAGATGTCAGACTTCATTACCATGACATGGAATATTGTGCTGCCAGGGGCTCTGATGTCACACTGCATTAAATGGTACCCAGGGCCTTCTTCTTCCAGCCAAGAGATCAGCTGGCTAACCCTCCCCTTGTCCCATTAAATCCCATGCTCAGTGGAATTCTTGACCCTGGGGAGACAGTCAGAGCCACTTTATAGCATCTGAGTGCCCAACTTGGGGACATCTTGATTCCCCGACAGTCTCATTTGACTTCTCAGGGACCAGGCTGTCACTTTGTGGAGCGCTCAGGGCTTTGGACTTGATCCTTTGTAGGGGTTCATCTCACAGATGCTATCCAATGGAAGGTTGGGTAAACAATGAGTGAAAGCTTCAGGCCCTCCTGCCTAAAGAGGAGATTGTCTGGATCCCTTCTGACCCCCTCTACCTCATTTACCCACAGCCTGTCTGTATTTCCCTATTTCCCACCATATGCGTTGTTAGGTGGAAATGCCAGGGTGAGAAGAGCATAGAAATACACAGAGCCACATGCAAGGAAAAATGTCAACAGTTGAGAGTGGGTCATGTCTTAGAATGTCCAGGAATGGGAATGGAGGCATGCCTTTGCTGTCATATGATCACTAAATCTACTCTCCTCATGAGGCATTTCCAACTGGCCCCTCTGGATCTGGCAAGGACCCCAGCCCACATCATTATCACCCATATGTCAGTGCTCCCAGTGTGGTCCTGTTTCCTGCCTGAACCCCCCTTACTACCTTTGCACTTAGCAGGATACTGACACCTTAAAATGTTGTCCAAACCTTCCCCTGATTTAAATTCCCCACTATGTCCTCACACTGACAGAATGACATCATAGCCTGTGAGCATAGTGCTGTGGCCCATATGGGACAAGTTTATCTCTTGGTCTCTGCACCTTCCCCTCTCCCCGTCTGGGCTATGGACCCAGCAACCTCAGGCACACAGTTTTGGCCTAAGCTGATGTCTGTCCCTACCGGGATTGATGGTAATCTATTTGCACTTGAAAAGCCCTACCATGCTTCATCTTATAAGACACCCCCCCCCCATGTGAAACCCCGACTGGTCTCTGAGCCCAGTGAGCTCGCCACACAATTGGTCACAGCTGTGTTTTCATGTTTACAATTATTCATAGTACTTTGGTTGCTTGATGTTTCTCTCAGACTCCTGACAGGGAACTGCTGAGTGTTGAGATGGTATCTTAATCACCTGTATCCTCACTAACAGCTCTGTGTCCTGCCGGCATGGTTGATACCTAATAGATGATTAGAAACTGCTTGTATTTGATGAGAACACTCATCAAAGACTAGGGCCATTGGACAGATACTTCAGGAATAGATCCTGTCCCATTTCTACCGCATCCCCTGTGTGATAGGGCATTTGAGGGTCAGACCATACAACCCAGGATTCTCCAGAAGGGATTTGGAAACTGAGGTTGGCTTTCCAGCAGGAGAATGAGGTCTTTAGCAAGCTGTTGTCCCCATTCCTAATCCTGTGCTCTGTCCCCACCACTCTGTGTGACATCCATGGATAGCACTCTGCCTGGGTTCTTGACATTCAGAACGGAAGCTAGCCTCAAAGTCCAACTCACAAGCCCCTGTCTGAGGAGCTTCATTGATGATGACATCACCAGCCTCTACCAGCACACCAAAGTAGGTCAGGGCTTGCTGGCAGGGGCAGCTAGCACTGACTGCCCAGCATGCTGACCATGGAGTTGCAGTTTTTGGTGGTGACAGTTGGGAGGCTGCTATAGTGGGCATGGTAGTGAAGAGAGGGTCATGTAGAATGATGCAGATGCTGTGGCCTTTTTTCAGTGCTTGTGAACTTGTAAACTACCCAGCTGTTCATTTGTTTCTTTGTGTGTGTGTGCATGTGTACCTGCTGATACTCACATGTGTGTGTGTGTGTGTGTGTGTGTGTGTGTGTGTGTGTGTGTGTGTGTGTAGACCAGAGGTATCTTTATCACCCTCTGAGAACATATTCTTTGAGACAAAGCCTCTCACTAAACCTGGAGGTCACTTATTTGGCAGGATTGACTGCTCCATGAACTACAGACACTGTCTCTGCCCACCTCCATCTTCCAGAGTTACAGATGCTCATTACCATGCCTAGATATCACTTGGGTACTGGGGAGCTGAATTCAGGTCCTCATGCTTATGTGGCAGGGACTTTACTGACTGGACATCTCCACAGATCTTTTTTTTTTCTTTTCTTTTCTTCCTTGTTTTTGAGACAAGGTCTTTTCTACATAGCCCTGGTTGTCCTGGAACTCACCACATAGACCAGCTGGCCTCAAGCTCACAGAAATCCACCTTCCTCTTCCTCCCGAGTGCTGGGATTGAAGGTGTGGACCACTACAGCTGGCATTCCTTTTGACTTCTTTATTCAGCAAATAGCAGCTGCTTGCCTTCAAGGCACTGTTCTAAGTACAGCTAGAAAGAAGAGGTCTCTGTCTAGAGAGGGAGACAGAGACATAGCCAGACATAGAAAAACAAGCCAAAGTGACTTTAGGTGGTGGTGACTGGATGTTCTAAGGTAGCCAGAGGAGGGGACAATAGAGGTCTAAAAACTACATCTTCTGAGGGCCAGGTGCTTGTATAAATTTAACAGCCCAATTTCTGCTCGCAAGCACCCCATCTATAGTATGTATTCTCCACCCCACCTCTAGATCAGTCTTAAAGGCACCCTCCCACTCCATGGCTGCCTTTGTGGTCCTAATATCATACCTAGGGATCACAGTGACTTCCCTAAGCCCCGACTCCATGATGTTAAGGATCAAACCAGGTCCTTCGGCATGCTAGGCAAGAGTTCTGCCCAGTCATTAATTATTATCTGTGTCCTCCCTCTTCCCCCTCTTCCTCCTCATCTTCCTCATTGTCAGAGTGCTCTCAGGTTACTTTTGAAGCCCTGACTAGCCTTGATCTGATTTCAGGTTGTCTTGCCTTAGCCTTCTGAGTTCTGCACTTACCTCTTGGGGATTCCTGCTTCCACTATTATCCATTTAGAACCTAGTCTCTGCATGACACTGAACCTAATCTTGTTTCCAATATACATTTTATTTCCAACAGATAATACACGCCCTTGGTACAGAGCTGAATGATTAGAAACAACAAATCAACAGGAATCAGATCATATCTCTCTGTTAAATGACATCTACCCACCTACTCTAAATAAATGACTTGGAAGTAAACGACTTCCCACCTACTTGAAGTAAAGCCCAGACTCCCTGATAGGCCCACAGTTCCTTCCATGACCTGGAGTCGGTCTGAGTCTGTGGCCTCTGTGACCCACAGCAGCCTCCCAGTACAACGTACCTCTCAAATAGGACATTCTTTTTCTTGTCCATGAGGGCTTTGCATTTAAAATTGCCTTTGCTTGGGATGCTGTTCCCAGACTTCTGTCAATCAGATCCAGTTTAATGTTATGATATTATTTTTCGGGTTGCTATCACAAAGTGCCTGACAGAGGTGGCTAAAAGGAAGGAAGGCTTATTTTGGTTCACCATTTTGAGGGATTTTAGTCCATCAGAGCGGGGGATGCATAGGATGCTCAGATTCATGGTGCTGGGCGTATGCATGGGGGGGTATATTGTCATTTTTTTCCCTCTTTACTCTGCTCTTGAGGTGGGGGGTGCCAAATAAATACACACAGAGGCTTATTCTGCCTCATGAATGTCCGGCCTTAGCTTGGCTTACTTCTAGCTAGCTTTTCTTAAATGATTCCATCTACTTTTTGCATCGGGGTTTTTATCTTTCTCTCTTTCTGTGTACCCCTCATGACTTCTTACTCTGTGGCTGGCTGTGTAGCTGGGCGGCTGATCCCTGGAATCCTCCTTCTTTTCTTCTTCATTTCTTCCCTAGATCTTCTCTTATTTATCCTCTCTGCCCTCCAGCCCCGCCTACTCTTTCTCCTACCTCGCTATTGACCAGTCAGCTCTTCATTGGACCAATCAGGTGTTTTAGACAGACAAAGCAACAAAGCGTCACAGAGTTAAACAAATACAACATTAAAGAATGCAAGACATCTTTGTACCATTAGATAAATTTTCCACAGTGTAAACAAATGTAACGCATCTTAAAATAATATTCTACAACAGAGGTGTCTTATATCTTGGGGGACTAGAGATATAAAAACTAGGTAGGAACCAGTGTATTCTTCAAAGGCTCTATCCTAGTAATCTTTTTCTCTCAGGTAGCTTCTAAAACAGCTTGGCAAGCTGGGAACTGAGCACTTATGACACTAACAATGGGGGTCTTTCAGATTCAAAGAAGAGACTGCTTTTTCAGAGAGGCCTCTCCTGGTGTTAACCCAAAGTAGCCATAAAACATTCTCCTATCATGACACTGAACAAAAATAGCTTTATTGTGTAGTGGGATTGTGTTCTGTTCCATTGTAAATAATTGTCCTGCCTACTGGTTTAATAAAAATGCTGATTGGCCAAAGGCAGACAGGAACTGTGGGTGGGGCTACCAGATTAAGAAAACTCTGGGAACAGGAAGAAGAGAGAAGAGATGCCACAGAGATGTTGTCAGAGGTTTCTGGCCCAGACTTCTGGCCTAGCCTTGAGGTTAGGACATGCAGATCAGAGACCTACAGTCCCACAGAGACACACAGACAATTACATTAATTTTGTGCTGCTTGAACTAGAGCCAAGGCATATAACTTGCTACTTCTTTACCTTTAAACTAACCCATGATTCTTATCCTGTTCAGCCATGTGGCTCGGTACCTTTTCTCAGAGCAGCATAGTTGTCCTCTGCTTCTTCTGGCTTCCTATGGCATTTCTGCTCTGTTCTTCCTGTTTCCAGAGTTTTCTTAGTCTGGTAGCCCTGCCTACACTTCCTGTCTGTCTTTGGCCAATCAGCATTTTTATTAAACCAGTAGGCAGGACAATTATTTACTATGTAACAATATAATCTCACTACACAGAGATACCAGAGAAGCCAGCAGATGCAGAGGTCAGCTATGCTGTTCCGAGAAAAGGTACTGAGCTGCGTGGCTTAAAAAGATAAAAATAATGGGTTAGTTTAAGAGTAAAGAGTTAGCAAGTTATATGCCTAGGCCCTAGGTCAATCAGCATAACATTAATATAATCATCTGTGTGTTTCTGTGGGACTGCAGGACTGCAGGTCTGTCGCTCTGCAGGTCTGGACTATAGGCCAGACAGGCCAGAATTTAATGTAACAAATGGCGAAACTTAATACAACATTATTGAGGTATAGCTGACATTAGAAACCACACATACATCACATCTTCATTTGGATGTTTTGACAATGTGTGCACTAGGTGAAACCAAACATAATCAAGGCAGTGTATGAAGAGACTGGGAAGCAAGCAGCCCTAGGCTCCATCCCCAGCACACACACACATCCTGCCCCGACAAAGAGAAGATTTTTTTTTATCATGTATGCTTGGTTTGTCTTTTTACTCAGTAGCTGAACACTTGACTAATATGTGTGAAGCCCTGGCTTCACTCCCCAGCTCAGAAACAAAGGCAAAACCACACAAAACCAAAGCCTTTCATTTTATCTATTTTTCCCCCTGAATGTGAATGTATCCCAGCGCCGACCTGGGAGGCAGATTTTTGTTATTTTGAGACCAGGAAAAACTCTGTCTCAAAACAAACAAACAAACACAAATCAGCAACACTGCCAAACTTCCAGCAGATTCTTTCCCTACTGGCTATATGATTGTATGTAACCCCTGCTCCCCGCCCCACCCTTGCATCCACATATGTATGAGAATCCCTGTTCTGCCCCAGCCTCAACTAGAATCAACAAACTCACTCTTTTTAGTTTTATCGATTCTAATAACTATGTCACGGTTCCTCGTTATGATTTTAATTTGCAATCCCCTGGTGACTAATAATGCTAAGGATCTTTTCATGCTCTTTCATTTCCCATATAGCTTCTTTGGTGAGCTGTTTGGATATTTTGTGTCTTCCATTTTAATTGGGTTATCTTCTTGCCATTGAGTGCTTGCTTATGTTCTGGATACAATCCTTTATCAGCTTTGTGATTTGCAAATGTTTCCTCCCAGCGTCTGCCCGCCTTTTTATTCTCTTCACAGTGTCTTTTCAACTTCAGAAATTCTAATTGTGTTGAAGCCCTAATTGATCACTTCTTTCGTGATTATATTCTTGGTACGATATCTAAAGAAATCTTTGCCTAATCTATTCGTTATGAAGGTTTTCTTCTAGAAACTGTATAATTTTACATTTAGGCTGATGATGTATTTTGAATTTGTTTATTGTTTTTCATTTAGTTATCGAATAATTTCGTGTTTTGAGTATATGGTTTGTAATATGCACAAGTGTTCCTTTTTTAACCTCAAAAGTAGCAGCTAACCAGACATGGGGACATGGGTGTTCTGTTCTGTTCTATTTATTCTGTTCAGTGACCTATTTGTTTTTCTTGATACTGGACCCACAACACCACAGCAATGGTGGCCTTTTAATAAGCCATAAACTCAGATCATGTGAGTCCCTCAATTTTGTTCATTTTCAAACTTTTTGGTTTTTTTCTAGGTACTTTGTATTCTCAATAAATCTTAGAATATGTATAATGATTTTGCTTTTTAAAAATGGTTGCTGGAATTTTGATCAGGGTTACACTCACATGATAGATCAATGTGGGTAGAGTTGATGTCTTAGTAATAACGAGCCTTTTGATTTACTGTTATTTACATTATCTTCCATTTCTTTTAGCAATATTTGTAGCTCTCAATGCATCCTTCTTTCATACCGTGGGTCAGATTTATCCCTAATTAATATTTTATGTGTTGCAAAATATATTATTTTTTAAGGTTTTAGTTTCCAACCAGTTCATGAAATGATGCATTTGATTTCTGTATTCTCGGCTTACAGCCCATAACCTTACCTGGTGTGCGTATTAGTTTTTATAGATTCTGTTGTATTCCCCGTGTAGATGAGCCTCTCATCCATGAATAAATATGAGTTTGCTTCATTTTCCCAACTCTCAATCATCTTTTTTTCTTGTCTTATTGCATTGGTTTGAACTTTAAGGGGCAATGTCAGACAGAGGTGATGAAAGCTGAGTAGCACTGCATTATTACAGTACATCTGAGTTCTGTCCTCAACCCAACACGATATCTTAACCTTTACAAGACTATTACAACACGCTGAGTATGGCATTGCATATCTGTAATCCAAGCACTGGGGAAATTGAGGCAGGAGGATTGTTTATTTAGGTTAGACTGGACTTCATAGCAAAATTCTGTCTTAAACAACCAAATAAACAACAATAATAAAACAATCATAAAAGAATAGTGTGACACAATGTTCCCATTTTATACCCATGACAACTGAGGCATAGAAAGGTAAAGCAAACCTCCCAGTCCTTCATAATCTAGGAGGTAGGTTAACTACATGATCTAGGTGTGTATATGTGATCTGTGTGTGTATGTGTGTAATCGTGATTACACATGTGTTTGTGTGTATAGAAGTCAAATATGAGCTTCAGATGTCTTCTGTTATTGCTCTATTGAGACAGGGTCTCTAAGTGAACCTGAAGCTCACCAATTCGGCTAGGTGATATGGCTGGCAAGCTCCAGGAATTTCTCTGTTCTCTGGCTCTGAAGTTATGAATGTTGAGCTGGCTTTGATTGGGGAGGTAGAGATTCAGACTCAGGTCTGCATACTTGATCAGAGAACACTACCCACTGGGCCATCTCCCCAACGCCTTACGTAAGTTTTCTATGGCTAATATTTACTTGATGGGACTGTAAAAGATTAATGTTTCAGAGAAACTAGACAGGCCTCTTACACTGTAGTGTGAATGAGACTCACTTGGAGAACTTACCAAAGGAGCCAAGTGGCTTTGATGTACATCTTCGTGAGGCCCATGGAGATGCCTGACTAGGCCTATGCAGACATGTGGATGCAACATCTGGTTTGAAGGGACCTAGAAACACTGGGGAGAAGGATGAGATCTGAGTCTTCAGGACCCCAGTCCTGAGCATGGGCCATCTGCAGACATGCACACACAAATAAGAATCCCTAAGGCAAGTTGTGCATAAAGTCAGTGGATTATGAACCGCTTTCCCTACCGTCTGTGCTGCTTTCACAAGGGACTAGTGGAATTTCTCAGCTCTTAATACACAGACACAGAGGTTTGGGGCTTTCCTTGGAGAAGGCCCTAGAAACCTTACTAGCTCTATTCCTCATTTCCTGTCTGGCTCTATGGGAAGGTGGGACAGATGTGCAGGAAGCAGGCAAGGAGAGATGCTGGGTTATTTGTAGGGTGGAGGCATAACCTGTGTTTACGGCTCTCAATAACTGGGCACAGCCCTCTTGGCATGTTCAGAGGAGGAGGGCAGAGAAACTTGAGGCCCTGTAAGTTGCTATTGTATTTGCCCTTCTCTGGAAACAGTCCCTGCTCACTCTCAGTTATGCAAATCAGGGAAGGAACTAGGAAAACGCTGGGATGTCTGGGATGCTGTGGGAGGCAGTTGAGGGAGGCATTTGAGTAAAAGACACTGGACTCAGCTCTTTCTTATCCCCAGGGGCCTGGTACTGTGAGTTCCAAAACCTCAGCTGGTGGCTGCCCTCCCTACCCACAGTGTCACCCTGGATGAGGCTTCTGCTGCCATAAGGAGGATGTGGCAGCACAGAAAGAAAGGGCTGGTACCCTGTAGGGCAGGCAGGGAGGGAGGGCAAGAAGAAGGACATGGGAGGAGAGAGGGTTGGTTTCTGAACCAGGTGCCAAGGTGCACTGCTGTGGGGCTAGGGATGGGGCACCCTCCCAGAATCAAGCAGCAAATGTATGGCTTGTCTGTCAATTGGTCTGGAAGCTGATAGAGTTATTTGCCTGCCATTACCACATTGGCTAGGACAAATGAAAGGGCACTTGTCCCCTGGGGTGGTCTCTGCCATCCTGTGTTGGTACTGGGCTGGACAGATGTCATTGCCCTTGTGTTGAAAAAAGAAGTTCTCCTGGGTACAATGGCTTCTTATTTTGTGCCATGGTCTCTATGATGGGGTCAGAGGGCGGAGTCTCAGCTCTCAGATGGCAGAGGAAGCAGGATACCTGTGTGTGGCATCAGAGAGAAACAAAAACACATTTTTATTGGAAGATGCTCTTTGTGTGTAATTTTATTTGGTTGGTAGTTATGTTTATGGTAGGTCAGAAGTGACCACAAAGGAATATAGCAACTTAAAGCAACATGTATCTTACCATCCCACAGAACCTGCTTATGAGTCTGAGCTTTATTTAGAGGGGGTGTCTGCTCATATTACCAAGCTGTTATTTATACAGCCTTAGATAGCCTTGGGTCCTATCTGTATCTGAGATCCACCTACTTACTATACCATATAGTTGTTGGCAGGATCCATACCCTATTGTGAAGGATGGAGGTGTCCCTCTCACAATGACTGCTACCCCAGGTTCTAATGGTGAATGACAGCTTCGTGCTGCTCATCTCCCATGAGTACTGTGGTCACTCATTTCATTACAGTGGCTGGGAGAAGCTGGTCCCATCCCCAGAAAGACCCAGTTCCAGTTTTAGAAGCTATCACCTGATTAAACAGGCTCACCAAAAATAATCTTCAATCAATTGACTTTAATGAGCTCAAAGTCAATTTGAGTCTTCATCATAATAGTCATATTCCTATCCTGCACTATATAAGAAAGGCAATACATATTATATATAAAGCATGTGTCAATATGTATTTGTAGGAACACATAAAAACAGTGGGCTTGGGGACTGGCTTTGAGTTCTGATGTTGCAATATTTAACCATGCAGAGAGACAGACAGAGACAGAGAGGTGCTTGGGTGTTTAGGAGAGAAGGGTTAGTGAGGGCTAGCTCCTATTGGTGGAACTAGAGTCATGAAGAGCCACCTGTGGTTCTCCTCTGCTCTCCCTTCCTTGCTTATAATGACAACAGTTGATAATTCAGAGTTTTCATTATAAACAGTGACTGTAGCATGGATCAGAACCAAAAAGAGCATTTGCTGTATGTGCTCATTTCTTACAGAGAATTGGTGGGAACTCACTCAGCCAATGACTGTTGCTGTTAGCCATCTGCTGGGACATGCAAATAGCTTATAGAATCAGAAAGCCACAGACTTTGGAGCCAGAAGGGGCTTTGGGGATACTGTAATATAATCCAGGCACTGCACAGATGACAGATCTGAGACTCAGAGAGGGCGTGGGAGCTGTGCAAGGTCACACAGTTGGTTGGTAGTAAGGTTTACTAGAACCAACCCACCTGCCTACAAGCAGGTCTTGGGTGAGGACTGGGAGGGGCAGATGGAGCCTAGACCATTTCATGCACTTTCTGAGATACCAGTTTGCCTCGTTACAGAGTTCCTGCCCCTCTAATGGGACTGGCTTCACAGCACTCTTAATGTGTAAATTATTAATCAGCAGTTGCCTTGCCTGTCCTGGTTGGCTCTAGGGATGAGGCAGAGGGGGCTGCAGTGTGAGCGCAGATGGGGTGACAGCAGGAGGAGGGGGGCTCCACAATCTGCACCATGGTAATGTTAGTGTGTGTCTGCCCACATGTCCGTGTGTATGTTTATGTGTATGTGTGTGAGGATGAGTGTGTGAGTGTGTATTTCCAGCTGAGATTAATCCTGATCGCAGGACTTACCTTTGCTCACTCCTTCCTCCCACCATCACATCCTACACAAGACTGTGTCATCTCCATCCCCCAGGCATCCTTTGTCAGTATCACAGATGCTGATTCACAAGATGCAGGTTGCCAGGGAAGGTGATTAATGATGGCAGCTGTGGTCCCTCTCACTCTCCCAGCCTCCCTGACCTTGTTCTGCCTCTCCTCTTCCTGGTTGCCTGTCTCCATCATTCCCTAAGGAGAGAGATAAATGTTCAAGGGCAAGAGGGAGGGGAGGAATCAGGCCCTATGGGGTAGCTGCTGTGGGCCAGGCATTGTGCCAGGCTCTTTTATTTAATCTTATTTGCCAGTACATATATAGAGAGGCTATGGGGTGTTCTGGGATGCAGGGGGACTGAACTGTGTTCTTCCCATGTCTCCATAGAGGTTAGTGCCAGGCTGGTTTCCTGCAGGGAGACATATATGTGGCTCCTGTACTTCCAGTACGCATGCTGCCAGCAGGCTTAGCTCATAAAGATGAGTGTCAGAGATCTTCACCATCACTCAATTAACTGGAGGGCTAAGGACATCTCTGGAAATGACTCCCTCAAGGTCACCAAGGAGACAGGCACAGAGAGTGAAGTCCGTATTAAAACTAAATGGGACAAAGCCAAGGTCTCTACAGGTAGATCTCCCCCACCGTTTTCCCCAGCCAGGGTTGCATCCTCCACGCAAGGCCTCTTCTTCCTTGAGGCCACTCTTATACCCAGATTCTGGTCCCTGGCTGTACTTTTCCTCATCTTCAAAAGCAGAGGCGGGGATGCTGCTCAGCTCTTTAGAAAAAAGGAGGTGTCAACCATAAGGATGGATTCTTCCATCATCCACTTCTGAGCAGCTCTGCCCAGCCGCCTCACTGAGGGAGATGAAGTCTTCAGCCACTGTGAATAACATGGCCAGGGCCAGTGTATGGCAGAGCTTCTGACAGTGAGGCAATGCTATGCAGTGGACATTCACTTCACTGTTCCATGTGCATGTGTGTGGGTGGGGTGGAGGAGGTCTGCAGAAGAGCATCTTTGTCATTTTCATGCCCACTCAGGGCTTGGTGCTGTTTCTGACCTGTAGTATGCAGCTCAGGATCTTCATCTGCTCTCATATTGCTGGAGCACCAGCATCCAAGAGTCATGGAAGTGGGTGACAGAGTCTAAACCAGGGGCCTTGGGGCTATTTGTCTGCCTCTGATGACTGACTCTAGTCCAGGATGGGAGGTTAGCCTTATTTTTTCTGCCCTCTATAACTTGGTTCTTCAGAGACTTTGAACAGGGGAACGTAGGAGAAGAAAATATGATTTCAGAAACCATGTCAGGCAGGTCTGAAAATGCAGGGAAAGACCATGGCCTTGTTGAGTTTGTGGCTGGGTGTGAACAAGCAATCTGTTCCTCTCTTAGACAGGAATAGCAGTAATTTCAGCACTCTGGACAGATCCCAGGCCAGGCCTAGGAAGGGAGGCCCTTCATACCCTTTGGTGCCACCACCCGGCCCACATTGTTGCAAAGCTCAGAGCTGCCCATGAACTCTGGAACCTGGGGGAGATATTTAAGGAGGTGGGCCCCAGGTTACTGGGTAGACAGGATTTTAGGGAAAGGATTCAGACTTAACTGGGAATGACTGGAGAGCGGGAGAGGCCTGGGATCAGAGTGGTCCTCAGGAAAAAGCCAGGGCAGCAGTAGCGGGGACTGTCATGGGGTCAGTGAGCCTCATTCTGATTTTCTGCCTCATGGTCTTTCATGCTGGGGAGGTCTTATTGACTGCTTTGTCCCCAATAGTTAATTGTTGATCAGGATTAAGGAGACAGGCACAGAGAGTAAAGTCCGTATTGAAACTAAATGGGGCAAAGCCAAAGTCTCTGCAGGTAGATAGGAGCAGTTTTCCCCAGCCAGGGTTTCATCCTCCACGCACCTTACTCCCACCCATATTACCTGTTCCTTTCTCCACCCCCCACTAGCCCAGCCTTCAAGGCTTTCCTGAGACACCTCCCCCCCACCCCCAATGCAGTGAGCTCTCTAATTTAAATCTCCAGGGCGCTGGCTCCTCAAGTCCTAGCCCTAAGAGGCATCATGAGCCAGGGGCCTTGTATTCTGGTATGGATCTGAAATGTCCATCAAAGACTTGTGTGTCAAAGGCCTGGGGCCTGGTGCAGGCAGTGCCCAGGGGTAGGACTTGAAGCCATCAGATCATGAAGGCTCTGACTCCATCAACAGATTAATCCACTGATGGTTCCAGACTGAGTGGTCTATGAGGAGATAGAGGGAATTGTAGGAAGTAGTGGGGAATGTTTGGAGGAAAAGGATCGCTGGGATGCGCTCTTGAAGTATCTGCTCCCCCCTTTCCTTCATCTCCTCCTCCTTTTTATCTTTCCCTCAGCCTATCTCTTCTACTTTCCTTTTCTCTCCCTCCTCTCTCCTTCTCCCAGAAGGTCCTACCACATACTTCCTGCCATGATGTTCTGCCTTCACCACACCAATCCAGAAGCAGTGAATTCTGGGTAAATGAGATAACCAGGAAGTAAACTTGTGAAACTGTGAACTCAAACCAGCGTTTCTCCTTTAACTTTGCTAACTCTTGGGTGTTTTGTCTTTGGGTATCAGTTTGCTGAACAACACACCGGACTTTAACATTTCTAAAAACGTTTACAGGATGTTTTACTCAACCCAAAATATCCAAAAAGGTCAATGTATGTTAAATATTTAAAACTTATGAATGAGACGTTTGCGGTCTTGAGAAACCCATGATGTATCATACATATGTGACAATGCCTCTCACTTCATAGTGCCCCAGGTGTCTACATGGGCTGCACAGTGGATTTGCATAGCTTTAGTACTGAGCAAATATGAGCCTGGGTTCCTTACAGTAGAGGAGAGCTCCATGCCTCTTAAGGCACCCGTCCCACCAATGTATGGCAGAGTATAGCAGCCGGTTCCTGTGACAGAAAGTGCTGCGTCATAGTTGAGAGGGTTCCAGATTCATGCCCCATCCTGCCTGTGCTTCCTGCTCTGACCATCAGCAGGGACTGGCCCTCATTGCTTCTGTGGGCTGTTCCTCTAAGGAGGAGGGGATTATTTTGCTTCCTCTCTATATAACACCAGAAGGCTCTAACCTGTTATCTCAGCTTTCCCACAAATAGAAGGTGCTATATTTCTTTTGCATAACAGATCTCAGCCTATATGACCCTGCATGCTGCTTTGTATCAACTCCCCTTCTCCTGCTCCCCCACTATGCCCTAGAATATTAGGAAGCTGTTATTGGAATAGAACTGCCCACTCATGGATAGAACAGGTGCTTTGAGTAGTATGGAGTTCTCCATTGCTGGGGCTGAGCAGCGCTCATATATTTGTGTGTGTGTGTTGTATGCATGTATGGCATATACAAATCTGTGTGCAGTATATGCATCTGTGCTTGTATCTGCAGAGGCCTGAGGAGAGCTTTGGGTAGCTCTTCTATCAATACCTATCTACATTATTCCTTTTGAGGCAGGCTCTTCCCCTGAATCTGAAGCTTTTTTTCTTTTTTAAAAGGTTGTCTTTTCCCACCATGCATTCCTATTCCTTAATTCAATCAAGTACCCAGAGACAGTAGCAGGTTCTGAAGAGACATGGATAGCACTCTCTGGCTGTAGAACATATATAGTTTGATTGGGGAGCTAAAAAGAGGCACAGCAGAAAGTTCTAGAAAGAATCAAGGGTTAGCACAAATGCAATGGGATATAGAAAAGAGGCATGAACAGTAGGAAAGGAGAGAGCTCTGGAAACAGCACCATGGAGGATGACATGGGCACGACGGCACAGCTTGCTAGTGGGGTGACCTTGAACAAGATCTCTAAGCTTCTGCACTTTGATATTTTTATTCCTACCCTCATCTCAAGGGGCTGATGACAATGTAGACCCCATAGCATCATCAGGAGGATGGAGTGTGTGAATGGCGATCCTGGAGGCTGGGGATGAAGCAGTAAATGTGTTTGCAACAGTAAATGCTTGCATGTGATGCCTTTAGTGCCTCCCCAGAGGCTCTGATGGTTCTCCCCAGCAGCTAGCAGCCATTCTTGTCATTATCTACTTTACGATGGCAGACCAGGACCAAGGAGAAAGCTTCAGAGCTTGAGACTTTGACCCCCTCTCTACTGGGAGACTGTTTCTTGTTGGCACTGCCCAGGCCCTGGTACTTCTGTCTAGGCACTAGTGGCTTCATTAGCTTCTTAGGTCAAGTTGGTTTTCAATGACATCTTGAATCTATTTTCCATATGCCTCCAAGAGATGAGTTCTGCTCTGTTCTGTACCCATGCAGTTAAAATATGACTCGGTGTGACTTTATCTTGTCTCCTTTCTCTGCTATCATGGGAAAGCCACACTGCCTGGATTTGGAGGGGGCTGTTTCTGGGTCTTCATGTTAGTGTGAGATGCTCTCTCTGCTCATGACCATCTGAGGGGGTGACTATGGGCTACAGTGTAGACTCCCTTGGGCTGGCCATGTTCTCTTGCCACATAGACGGCCTGGTAAGGAGGTGGATTAACGTTCACCTTTTGTCTTTAGCCTTGATAGTTTGCAGCCTTCCTTTGCCTTGACTAGAAGGTCTTCTAGTGCTCGTGGGCCTGTCATTTATGTCTCTGTCTC
Organism: Phyllotis vaccarum; assembly: GCA_033318265.1. Classification (NCBI taxonomy): domain Eukaryota; kingdom Metazoa; phylum Chordata; class Mammalia; order Rodentia; family Cricetidae; genus Phyllotis; species Phyllotis vaccarum. The sequence continues at coordinate 87,684,452 of JARWLC010000012.1, forward strand.
TTATAAATCTTTATGTTGGGTGCCCACGTGACCCGCCCAATTGACTACCTTTTCTCGTCCCAAATGCTGGACCTTACCCTTCTACTTTGCTATCTGGAAGGCTGTGGCCCCTAGCATTACAGTGGGGCTTCCTGAGGAGCAGGTAGCCCCTTACCGCTGCCAACTGCAGTAGTCATACTAACCTGGAGACTACTTACGTTCATGCTACTGACCCCCAGTCAGGTCTGTGAAATGTCTCCCAACACTACAACACATTTAGCTGGAGTGATACCGTCAAGGAGAAGCAGAGACACCAGCCACAACCAGAAGCAGCTGGGGAGACTAAGATGACTGTGTGGAAGCAGCTGGAACTGCATCAGAGATGGCGCTGCTGAGCAGGGTCCCTTTCTTTCTGGAATCCTGGAAGCAGAGATGGGCAGGAGTACTGGAGCCACCTAGTCCAACTCCTGCCCTTTGTAGGCAAGAAGCTGGGACTTGGAGCTGGAGGGAGCTCGGTGGGTAAGAGCATTCAGTGCTCTTCCAGATAACCTACTTTCAGTTCCCAGTACCCATGATCACCTGCAATTCCAGTTTTGGAGGATCTAATGCCCCTTCTGGCATCTTCAAGCATGTATGTGGTGTATGTGCATACATGTAGGCAAACACTCATATTCTTAAAAATAAAAATAAATCAAAATGTTAATAAGAATTTGAGGCTCAGGGAGGTAAGGTGATCATCCACATGGCTGGGTTGGCCCCTGGTGTGGCTCATGAATAAAGTTTATTTAGGAACTTGTATAAACATCAGGGTCCAGGACACTCTGATTGTTGTAGCCCTACAGTTTTGGAAGATGCCTCTGTACCAGGGGCTGGTGGCCTAAGGTGTGGCCACTCCCCAGATATTTCAGGTCAGAGAAGGGTGGCCCAATTGGGGCAACTCTTAACACATAGAACCGCATCTGACTGCCTGTCTGGCTCTCTGGATTTGTCTGGAGAGAGAGGAGGTGTTTCTGACTCTTAGTGGACACATGGGAAGTTGACTTCCTCAGGAAGACGATGATTCCTCATCCAAATTAGGAGTGATATCTCTGTTACTAGCCATGTGGCCTGAAATAACAAAATATGGGAGGCTAAATGGCTTCTTTGCAACCAAAATTTATTTCTTAAAATTCTTGAGGCTACCAAATCCAAGTGCAAGGTACCAGTAAGTTTGACATCTGATGAGGGCTCTAGGCAGCTCTATGAATTTTTAAATTTAAAATTAGGATTATTAATAGTGCTGTTGTTGCTTCTGCTACTGCTGGTGGTGGTGTGCGTGTACATTTCAAGGCACAGTGTGTGTATATATATGTCAAAACACAAGTGTGGAGTTTAAGGAACAATTTTGTGGATTTGGTTCTCTCTTTCAACCTTTATGGGTTCTGGGGATTGAACTTGGGTCATCACGCTTGTACAGCAAGTACCCTTGCCCACTGAGCCATTTCCCCAGGCCTGGTGTGGTTTTTATAAGGACATTGATCTAATCCTGTTTATGAAAGTCTCACGACTGAGCCACCACCTCCCAGAGGACACACTTCCAAATTCCATTGCACTTGATTTTGATAGGAATTTGGGGGAAAACATTCAGTTCTTAGCATGCAGAAGTAAAACAGGTGAGCATGCTCAGTGGGTTAAACATTGCTGTAGGGAGGAGGTGGGACGAGCTCTTTTCAACTTCGTACCCCTCTTTCCTGCTAGTTTCTGTTGCTTTGCCATCCCTTGTCATCTGCCCTTCTGGAAACTGCCCTTGTCCGTGTGTGTGTGTGTGTGTGTGTGTTTTCCTCCTTCAAGGTGCTTTCCTATTGTGGTGTGTAGATTTCTTCACATGGACAGTTGCCTTGTTTCTGAACAGACCCCTCTCAATTTTTTCATACTCTCTCCTTCCCCCTCTTGACATTCACCCTGACTCTAGGTCTTTTCCAGATAGCAGCTCTTTGGGGGATATTTGAGTCTTTTAGTAGAGACTCTCCCAAGATCATAGTGAACCATGGGCAAGCAAGCCCTAACACACCAGCTTCAGCATGGGAGAGCTGAATTCTGCTGTTGTCTCCAGAAGGTGAGCATGACCAGATCTCCCAGATTGAGCGTCCACAGGGTCTGCCTCCTTGGCCAGGCCTCCATAGCACTGGATATGGCTCCCTGCATGCTGCAGGTTGTGAGGCTCACCGCTGTCAGATAGCAGTGTGCAAATCACCTTCTGAGGTGTTGAGGAAACTCTGGCTGCTTCACCTACCCACCCGCCATGATGTGCATGCCTCTGCCATATGCCAGCCTTGCGTGTGTGGGTGTGGGTGCCAATGGGGCTCCTCCCCAGTCTTCTAGGTAGAGGGAAGTGGTACCTTTAGGGCAGCCAGACAGTGAATGTGAGCTGGGTGCTCCTCCCTGACAAGGAAAGCAGCAGGGATTTCATGGGCTTGGCAGGGACTCTACCAGCTGCTGAACATCTGCAGGGCCAACCAGATGTGGGGCACCCTTGTCTGAGACAATGCCATTAGGAAGTTACTGGGTTGGCATGGGTGCAGTGAATGCAGGGAGGCTGGGCAAGAGAAACAATCCTTTGAGGGAACTTCCTGTGTAATATGTTTATCTGCCTAGATCTGGAGCAATCTTGCCGGGAACACAGAAAGTTCTAGGACAGGCAGCAAAGCAGGATCTTAAGGCATCATGCCAGGAGGCTGAGCCCCATGTTGAGGCAGGCTGATACAGATTAATGATTTATTAATACATACATAATAAATACAGATCTATTATTCAAACATGAATTCTATACATGACACTAGCCACTGCCTCTTGCAGGCAGTGTGGTATGTGGCTGCAGAGCCTGTCAGCCTGTTTGAGGTAGAAGGCCAAGTTGAGTGACTAGGACCAGCAGTAGAATGACTTAGAATAGAGGGCAGCCAAGGATGTAGGTCTAGGTCCTGTCTTTGTGTCTGACTGAGTCACCTGGTACACACTGTCTGGTCACTCTTTTCCCTAACATTTCTGAAATGAAAATATGGGTCAGCTGGGCCTTTAAAATCTCTTCTGCCTAGGTGACTCCACAGGTCTGGACTCCTTATCTATCTTCTTGTCCCTCCACCAAGCCTTTCTACCCCTCCCCCAATTTGCAAACCATCTTCTGCTTGTGGCCTCCTTTTTGGGGAGTGGCCACAGAGGGCAGTTCCCTTGGCAAAGTCAGACTCTACTCCCACCCTGCTGGCAGGGTTCTGGTCTGGGACTAGGGCCCTCCCAAGCATCCATCACTCTAAACCCAGCCTCCTGCTGACTTAGAGAATCTGTCACGTCTGTGCTTCAGTCTGGCCTTGTCATTTTTCAGAGAAAGCCACAGAGGCCAGAGTGGGGAAGTGTTTTGCCCGAGGCGCCAAAGCTGTCACAGGGTGATAGAAATGGCTTTTACTCTGGCCCTCCTGGGTCTCAGTTGGGCAAGATGGCCCCTATCCTGGACCATGCTGTGTGCCTCCTCACCCAGTCCTCCAGGGAGTGTTCAGCGGAGCACGTTCCTTCTAGAATAGGAAAATGGAGACAGTGAAGCAGCCAAGAGGCAATTCCCCCTTTGAGTAGGTGAGACAGACCCCAGTCCACCCACCTGCCCAGCTGTGGTTGTGCCACCTCTGCTGTCACCTTATGCCAAGTGCCTAGAGATGACCATCATCGTAGCCTTCAGGGAGACGTCAGAATGCAGGTGTTTTTGGAGCATAGATTCTGGGTCTGGATACACTGTGGGTGTGGGGTAGCTGAGCTCAGAGGCCAGTGCACTTTGGAGACTGTTCCTCTTCCCCTGCCTGATTTAAAGGCCAAGATCTTCCAATGCCACAGCTGCTGCCCTGCCGGGACTGCCACCACTGATTGCAGTGTGCGCCATTCATTCCATTTTTAACAGCCCTGCTCAGCCTAGGATGCCTGAGCTGATCCAGAGGCGGACCCAGCTTTTGATTGCTGTGCTAAAAATACTGGAAAGGCATCTGATGAGAGCCTGGGCTCGGCCTCCCCTTTCCCAGTGCCTGTGCTCTTTGCTACCTTCCAGTGTAGTGGGTTGGGGAGATGACCCTGGAGACTAGGAAGAAAGCAAGCCCCATCATGCTGACGCTCTTTGCAAGCAATAAGGTGAAAGCGTAAGGGCTGTCCCTAAATTTGGGGATTTGTTAGCACAAGGGTTGTTCTAAATATGAAGGCTCTTATTTTCTTTAAATCACGTTTATTTATTGTGTATGTATGTGTATGTATGTATATATGTGTGTATATCTGTGTGTATCTATGTGTGTGTGAGTAGTGTGTGTATGTGTGTGTATGTGTGAATGTGTGTTTGTGTGAGTAGTGTATGTATGTGGGTATATGTTTGTGTATCTATGTGTGTGAGTAGTGTGTGTGTATGTGTGTGTATATATGTATGTGTGTGTATGTGTGCATGTGTGTTTGTGTGAGTACTGTGTGTGTATGTGTGTATATGTGTGTTTATGTGTGTTTGTGTGAGTAGTGTGTGTGTATGTATGTGTGTGAGTAGTGTGTGTGTGTGTGTGCGCGCGTGCATGGGCATGGAGATCAGAGGACAGCTTATGAGAGTCAGTTTTCTCCTTCCACCACATAGTCATGGAGATTGAACTCAGTCATCAGGGTTGGCATCAAGTGCCTTTACCTGCTGAGCCATTTTGTTGTCCTTTCAGAGAGGGGTGGACACACTCTCTGATGTTTGGGGACTTCAAAGGAACAGGTCGCTGCTTTTGTGCTGGGGAGAAAAGCTGGTATTTCCCTTGGCGTCTGTGTGCCTCTCCTCTTGCTTCCCACGTTCTGTGTGTGACCAGATTCTACTGACTCCACCTCCTGGATGATCTCTCTTATCTGCCAGCTCCTTTACAACTCTCAGCTCCTGCTTCACTTAGGTCCCATTCAGCCCCTAATACTCACCTATGTCACTCACTGCTGTGGGCGTGTAACCCAAACCCTAAGATTTAGCAGGTGACTGCTCTACCCTTTAAACCTAACTCATTGGCCAAGCACGTCAGATCTTCTGTGGTCTGACCTCTGCAGAGCATTCTATCCTGATCTTCCTTCCAGGTCCCCTCAGTAACCAGTCATTTTGGGTTATTGTCTGTCCCTGGTAGTATCCAGCCAGGGCAACCTACCTCCATATTCCTAGGGGTGGCTAAATGCTGAGCATTTTTGGGAGAGAGGTTGTAAGCTAACACCATTCACGGAGCTCATGGGCTCTTTTTTTTTTTTTTTTTTTTTTTTTCTGGCAAGAAGTTTGGGACAGGATGGGGAAGCTTGTCCTAGGAACCTGGTTATCAGACACCCACGAACCCAGGTAACACTAAGATCTTTGGGCTTTAAAACACACATGGTTAGCCTCACTGCACAAGATAGAAACAAGAAATTCCTTCAAGGAGCCTAAAGGCTCACATAGGGCATCATGTCAGATCCTATCCACAGGGCTGGTATCCTGGACTCAGCCTTCATTGATAAAGGATGAACTCATTAAAAGGGGCCCAGGCAGCCATGGAATGTGAGAAACCACAGAACACTGAAAAATTGCTCACAGCTCCATTTGCCAGCCCTGGCTCCCTTTTCTCTCTCTCTTGTTTCTTGTCTTTTCTCTCTCTCTCCTCAGTGTTAGGTGTCTTCCTTTCTTGCTCTCTGCCTTATTGTTTGAGACGATGTCTCTCAGTGAACCTAGAGCTCACTAATTTGGCTTGAGTGAACGGCCAGCAGGCCTCAGTACTCCATTCCTCTACCTCCCCAGCACTGGGATCACAGGTTTGCTTGGCTTTATACGTGGTGCTGGACATCCAAACCAGGTCCTCACACTTAGACAACAGACACTTTACAGCTGAGCTATCTCTTCAGCTCCCGACCTATGACAGGGTCTCATGTAGCTCAAGCTGGTTTGGGACCTGACTAAGAATAACCTTGAACCCCTGATTCTCCTGCCTCTATCTGCCAAGTGCTGTCATGGCTAGCTCACCCTGATGCTTAAAAGCCAGGGCTGTCAAGTCATTCTCTGAGCTGTCAAGTGACCTCCTTTATTGACATGGAGAAAATTGAGACCAAGATTGGAGAAAATAAAATTTTCCATTAATGACAGTCCATGCCTCCTGGATTCTTGGTATTTCTTTCCTCCGTATCTTTGTTTAGTGTGTTCATCCTGCAGCCTGACTGAGGGTGCGTTTGGCCAAGGACAGCTATGAAAGCGGCCCAACACAAAGTTGTGAACATACTTGTAATACTATGTGATTTTTTTTTTGGCAATAATTTTTGGTAACTAAATTGTACTTAACTGTGAACTTTGTAGATGACAACATCCCATCACACTGTTAAAAGGTAAATCTTGCCACTCCTCCAGCCTGTGTTTCTGTCCCCTGCTGGATTATTGGAGTCTCTTCTTGTCCTTTGGAGGGGCAGAAGCAGCCTGGCAGAGTGCCCATAGCCCTCTCTGTCCCGGGTCCTCTCCTTAGCTCCCCCAGGAGACCCTACTCCTTAACTTTAGGAAAGCTTGCAATGCTCCGTGCAACTAGATCTCCCTGTGAGAGCTTCTGAGGATGAGCCTGAGGTGGTTTCTCATGGGGACCAGGGGTAAAGAAAAAGCTCACTTGATGTTGAGCAGAGGAATGAATAATCTAGGTATGCTCTGGACTCTCATCTGCATACCCACACGGCTGTTGTGTAGGCTCACAAAGATACAGCTCCCTCTGTCCACACACACCACTGAACATGCCAGTCAGGGCCAGGGGGCCTCTCTTTCTCTCCTCCTGCCCCTCTCCCCTGTGCTTGAGGGCCTGGGAAGGCCTGTCTGAGGTCACAGATTTTCCTTCCTGTGCTGATAACCCCAGCCCTGGGAGAGTAAGTATGAACAGAGATTCAGGTTAACAAAGTATTGCCATTTCATTTCCCTGGATGCCCTGGGCACAAAGTGATTGGGCCCTAATGTGACATTTCTACATCAAGGTCATCCTGGGTGGGGTTGCAAAAAAAAAAAAAAAGCCTGCTCTCTCCCTCTCTTGTACCTCCTCCAGGTCTTAGGCAGGGAGTGTTTGACTGCCCAGGTCAGAGCCTGCCAATCCTTCCCAAATAGAAAGAGAGGGTTTCATCAGAAGACTCAAGAAGGCCTTCCAGGTGAGGGAAGGCCATGAGCTATTTCCCTGCCTGCATCTGCTCCTCTGAAGTCATGCAGACCTCCTCCCTTGCTCTCTGGCTCCGTTTTCCTCCCGTGCTTTGCAGATCACCTTCTTTTGCTAGCTCATCAACACATGTTCCTAAAATAGCATCTCCAGCCTGCCCCAGTCACCCTGACTGCCCAACCCCAGCCCCGGCCCTGCCTAGGCCTCAGCCTCACACATCCTGACTACTCAGCCCCAGCCCCTGGGCCCTGCCTCAGTGTCAGCCTTGGCCACCTGACCCTGGCCTTACACTGATTCTTTGGATCTGGGTCCCAGAGTGGCACACTCCTAAGAGAGTGTCTTCTTGTTTCTCTTTTGCTGAATCAGGTGTACACTTTGAATTCAATTGTCCCAGGCCAGTAGCCAAGGATAATCTTAAATTTCCTCTCCTATTGCTCGCCCCCCCATCTTCCTCCCTCATGCTGAGGTTACAGGCACCTCCATCCTGCTCTATTTTTCCTAATACCTATTTTATTATTTTGTGTGTGTGAGTGTTCTGCCTGCACATATATGTCTGCATCGCGTGGGTGTCTGGTGCCACCTGAGGTCAGAAGAAAGCATCTGATCCCCTGGATCTGGGGTCACAAATAGTTGTGGGCTGCCACGGGGTGCTGGGAATTGAACCTGGATCTGCTAACAAGAGTAGCCAGTGCTTTTAAACACCGAGCCAACACACCAGCCCCATCCATCCTGCCCTGTTTTATGTGGTGTTGGGAGTCAAACCTTGAGTTTCCTATATGCTAGGCAAGCAGTGCACCAGCACAACATTCCTAGCTCTCTAATTAGTTCCCTACCCCATTAAAGCCACCCTACCCCATTAATCCTCTTACAACAGTCATATCAGCATGGAGTTTTTAGGAAACAAATGCCCAAAGCATAGCAGGTAGTCCCTTTTCCAGACCCCCACTATTGACAAGCTCTTGCAACCCGTGCTGGGGAGACATGGAGCCTCTGCCTCCCTCAAGCCCTCAGTGGCAGGTGGAGTAACCCTAGAATATGTAGGGCCCAGCACTTCCGTTCTCCATACTCAAGTGGATCCCAGGACACCTCCACCCTGTCTTGGCTCTAACACCCCCTTCCTCCTCCTTTATCTACTATCTATGAGGCCCTAGTCCCCAGATTAGGGTACCTAAATTGTTCTGTGATTGGAGCAGGGGTCAGGGGCCCTGCCTGGTGTAATGGGACCTCCTGCGTGTTGGGAGAACTCCCAGTGAGTTGCTCTTTACCTGCAGCTATTTCCTTGGCTCTGTGCCCAGCTCACTCTGCCCCCTTGACTGTGCTTAATCCTTTGGTGGGGGAGGCTTAAAATAAAATATGTCTCCACATTCTTTAAGGCTAGTTCTTCTTTGCATTCAGGTTGGATTTAGAGACTCACTTTTAAAAAATGTTTTATTTTTAGTTATGTATACATATGTGATCTGTTTATGGTTTTGTTTAGGTGAATGAAGATGCCCATGGAGGCCAGAGGTATTGGATATCCCTGGAGTTGGAGTTACAGGTAGTTGTGAGCTGCTTAATGAGGAGCTGGGAATTGAAATCTGGTCCTCTGCAGGAGCAGCCTTCTGTAAGAGCAGTCAATGTTCTTACCCACTGAACCATCCCTACAGCCTTGAACTTGCTTTTAACACATGAAAACAAAGCAGATGTGGTGGCATGTGACTGGATTATATGAAGTGTGGGTTTCTCCTGGCTCTGAAGAAAACAGCTGCCCTGCTGTGACACCATTCCCAGCAGTCAAATGTTGAGGAACAAACACCCTTGTGAGTATGTCACTGGTAGCATCTTCTTTGCCTGGGCTAGCCTTTAGATGCCTGTAGTCCTGATAAAGTCTTTACTGCAACCTCAAGAGAGTTACTTGAGTTAATTTTACTCAGCTAATGTCTTCTTCCAACCTTGTGACTGCCACAAACCAAGAGATAGTAAGTAGATTTGCTATGTTAAACACAATAAATGTGGGTTTGTTTGTTACTTGGCAATAGGCGACCAGTGTACCCCTGAACCCTCTTGTCATTTTGAAGGAAGAATTTTACCATCTTTCATTTCTGTTCAGAGCAGGACTAAAGCCCATGGTCATTCTTGGGTCCACACTCCATTCACTGGCTGACAGGTCTTTCGATAGGTGCCTCAGTCAGTGTTTTACTGATGTGAAGAGGCACCATGACTATGACAACTCCTATTTTGAAAATCATTTAGTTGGGGCTTTCTTACCACATCAGAGGTTTAGGCCATTATGATTATGGCAGGAAGCATGGCAGAATGCAGACAGACATGGGGCTGGAGTTCTATATCTGGCTTTGCAGGCAGCAGGAAGAGAGACACTAGTCCTGCTTTGGAAACCTCTAAGCCCAACTCCAGAGACATATTTTCTCCACCACGTCCACACCTCCTAATCCTTTTGAATTGTGCCACTCCCTAAGCATGCAAATTTATGAGCCTATGAGGGCCATTCTTATTAAAACCACTATACTAGGTAAGCTAGAGAAGCCATGTTACCACTTACCCTCCAAAGGCCTCCAGGCCTCTAGCTCTGGGAGTCATCTTCCAATTTTCTTTCTAGAAAATTTTTTTTTGCCAGCCCCAATCCCATCACTGCCTTAGCCCCAAGCCTCACACATATGTGCTAGATGAAGACCTCTGGCCATGTTCACCCTAAACCCCTGTGTTCACTTGGGAGAGTGGATCTCTGTTCTTGAGGCCTCTGCAAAACCTTTGAAGACACTGGACTGCTGCTTGGATTTGGAAGCGACAGCTTTAAAGTCCAACGGTGAAACCCCCAGAGTAGAGGGGAGGAAGCTTTACTCTGGTCTTGCTATTCATTAGGCTTTGTAGATTCCCAGAATCTATTTGCCCTGTTGGACCTCTGATGTCTATAAAATGGGGTCTGTGGTATCTGTCCTGTGTATGTTTAACATTATTGTACTGGGGCTGGGAATACTACCCAGTGGCTTAAGTGCTTGCCATTCAAGCATGAGGAACTGGGTTCAGATCTCCAGCACGCGGGTAAAAAGTTGGGTATGGAGGTGCAGGTCTGCAATTCCAACAACAAGGATGTAGAGACAGGAAGATCTCTGTAGCTTGTTAGCCAGCCAATCTAGCCAAATCAGCTAATGTCAAGTTCGGTGAGAAACCCTTTCTCAAAAAAATAAGGTGGAGAGTAGGCAGAGTTTCCTGTCCTGAAGCTGCTCTCAAATAATATAAGGAGGCTTATATTAGTTATAAATGATTGGCCAATAGCTCAGGCTTATTACTAACTAGCTCTTACAACCAGTTTCTATTCATTCATGTTCTGCCCCAAGGTTCAGGGCTTTTACCTCTATTCCATTTTGTGTATCCAATTTGTTCTGTGTCTAGCTGGTGACTCTAGTCTCCACCCCTTTTCCTCCCAGAATTCCCCTAGTCTTGTTTTCTGGTCCAAACTTATTCTGTTTAACTATTGGCCAGTCAGCTTCTCTATTAAATTAACCCCAGCAAAATATCTTCACACAGTATAAAGGAATATGTTACAGTGGAGTTTTGATCTTGTCTGAGTCTTATGTACATTGTCACATAGCTGTGAGTACATATTTACAACTGCCCTGTTGTGTCTATAAAATACCATTTTGTTACAGTCATTTACTGCCTCTGGCTCATCGAAATTGTTCTGCCTGTTTTTCCACAATAACAGAATTTGGGAGTTCAAACTGAACTTGATGAGCTTACAAAAAAAATGATGTGTGTAGTCTTTACTGCAACTTGATATACCATGCTTTGTCCATATCATGGAATACCTGCCCTTTTCTGAATAGAAATGGAGGAGGAAAGGTTTGGAAGGGGGAGAGGGGAAGTGGGGGAGGGGCTGGGATAGAAGAGGAAGAGAAAACTGCAGTCAGGATGTAAAATAAATAAATGAGAACATGGAGCTGGGTATGCAGTGAGGTAAGCGTGGATCTGAAAGAGTTTGGGGAAGGGATGAATATGGTAAAAATACATAAAAAATTTCAAAAAATTATTTCAAATGTTTAAAAAATATTATTAAAAAAGAAAATGCAGGGGCTCAATGTTTAAGAACTTATACTCCTCTTCCAGAGGGTTGGAGTTCAGTTCCCAGCACCTACATGGGTTGCACAAACCCTTATAACTTTAGCTGGAGGGGACGTGGCATCCTCTTTGGGCTATAGCAGTGATCATACAGATATATACACATAAAGAAAGAAGAAAACCAATCCTAAAACAAATAAGGTAGATGGGCTGGAGAGATGGTTCAGTGGTTAGGAGCATTGGCTGCTTTTCTGGAGGGCCAGAGAGTCCCAGCACCCACATGGCAGCTCACAACTATACAGAACTCCAACAGTAGGGGATCCCACATCCTTCTGTGGGCACTACACACATGTGATAAACAGATACACATGAAGGCAAACCACCAATAAACACAAAATAATAGAAGAGAAATTAAAAAATAAGGTGGAATGTAATTGAGGAAGACACCTGATGTAGCTCTCTGGCCTACACTGACACACACAGACACAGAGACACACATGAAGACACACACACACACACACATGGGCGCACACAATTGTGTAAGGGGAAATGAGAAAATAAACATGCAAGTGTTTTATAAGCCATAAGAATTCCACCAGTGGTAAGTTTAAAAAACTCTTAAGAAGTTGAAGGTTTCTTAGTAACAGGAGCTGCCGTCTTTTGAAGGCTAGCTGTGAGCCAAGATGTTACATCTGTCATCGTGTTTAATTCTGACTTGCACTGTGGAGGTATAAGTGTTTCCGTTTCCCCTTACTTCAGGATTAGGAGACCGAGGCGATGCTCAGTCAGAGCCCCTATTTTCCCACCTGCTTACATCATCATCTTTTGAGTCTGGGTTTCAGCTATGGTGACTCATTCTCAAAGATCCAGAGAGAGGATGACAGGCAGGACAAGTCCTTGGCTCCAGCCCCAAGTTCCTCTGTCAGAATCGTGGAGCTTCTGGAGGTGAGGCTTTCATTTGTGCCCCTTGTCTTCAAAGGGATAGCAGTGAGGGCTCCAGGAGGTACCTGACTGGGATTCTGTTGGGAACCAGTCACATTAAAGGCAGATAGGCTGTTGATTAGCCAAGAGAGTGGATCCCAGGGAAGTCTGTAGTGATTAACATTGGGATTTTGCAAGTCCTCGGGCCTTTCCTGCTGGACTAAAATTCTGCTCCTCACATCTTGGTTTCTTGCCTGGGTCCCAGAGACTTGCTCTTGGAACAGCTGTTCAGAGCCCTCTTCTGGGGCCAGAACTATCTTCACATTTTTCTTCAGTCTTCTGGAGAGCTGAGCATCCTCTACCTCTATGTAAATTTGTTACTGCTCATAGTCTGGGCAATATGATCTTTGTCTGTGTAGGCTTGTCTTCAGTTTTTGCCTCTGCTCTCGGACAAGGGATCATGCCTGAAGTCTTGGCTGGCCTCAAATTCACTATACTGATAAGGATGACCTTGAACATCTGATACCCCTGCTTCTACCTCCCGAGTGCTGAGATTACTATACCCAGTTTGTAGGTCTCTGAGGCCAGAACCATGCTAGGCAAGCATTCTCCCTCCCAAGATACATGCCTGGTTTTTGACTTCAGAAAGGTTTCTGAGAATTTCTTCCAGTTAAGCCTAGCTCAGGTCTCAGTGTTCCTGCCCTTAGGTTTTGTCCCTGTGCTGTGGAACATGTCCCTTGACCTGGGTCATCCTGCCCTTTGTCCTTTTGAGAAGTAAGGTTGTCTTGCTTTTCATAGTCCTTTAGAATGGATGGGTTCTCTTTTGGAGTGGATCACCTACATAGTCTCTGGGGTGGGGTAGAGACAGCTGTTTTGAGGAAGCTTGGGGACAAAGGGGCTGGTCGAAGCTGCAGGGGAACTCTGAATGCCTCTCTGAGTAGAACGCTCCCTGGTGACTGCTCAGGGCCTGATAGAGTGCCCCCAGCTCTGGGTACTCACCACCACCACAGCTCACGGGGCCTGGAACATACATTCCCACACACAAGGAAAGGTCAAGAAATTGCTGAGTAGCATTTTCCTCCTCCTCTGCTAAGTGTCTCTGAAGATGAGTCGTTCTCTTGCCTGCCTTCCCTGGCCCCTCCTTTTTCCATGTCAACTGGATCTGGATAGGCTCATGCCTAACTGCCTGGGTCTCTCCTTAAGCCTTGGGCTTCCCTGCTCTTCAGCATCATACACCTGAAGGCCTGCATCTCAGCCACCTTTGTGTAGTCTCCAGAGACACTCACCCAATAGCTCCTGTGTCAGGAACTGTGCCAGGTACTAAGGGGACAGGAGCGTGACTTCTGCATATGGCTTGTTGTCAAGTAGGAGAGAGGAATATTACACATGAAACCACATAGGCCAGTATTCAAGTAACACTGAGTGTGTGTTATGAGCAAGAAAGCAGCCTGGCCTGTAATTCCAGTTATTGGAGAGACTGGGTAGGGGAGCAGTAAGTTAAGCCCTGTCTAGGCTGTAGAGAAGTCTCAACCTGGGCAACTGTGATGTTTAATTTTTACTGTCAGCATGACAGAACTTAGACTGCCCTAGGAGACACACTTCTGGACAAGTCTGTGAAGATGTTTCTAGAGGGGTTTAACCTAGAAGTGAAGAACCACCCTGAATGGGGGTGTTGAGGGCAGGAGGGCAGCAGCTCAGGCTAAGTAAAAGAGAGAGAAGGGGAAGCCAGATCAGTGCTGGCACTCTCTTTTTTCTGTTTCCTGATCATCTGAGATGTGAACATCTGGCACACACTCCAGCTGTTTGAGAGCCGCCCTCCACCATGACTTCTCTGCCACAATAGACTGTGTACCTCAAACCCTGAGTCAAAGAAATCTTTCTGCCCTTCACTTACTTCTTGTCAGGTCTTTGATTGCATCAAGGAAATTAAAAGTAGAGCTGATACAGCAATTTAGTGAGACTCTGTCTCAGAATTTTAAAAAGGGCTAGAGATAGTGCACACTGGTAGAACACTTGCCTAGCATCCATGAGGCCCAGGGGTCAATACCTGTTAGTGGGCTCACACATGGAATTCTAATGCTCAGGAGGTGGAGACAGAGGTGTACATGGCTGTAAATCCAGACTGGGATAAATCAGCTTAGGCTAGAGTGAGAATCTGCCTCATAGTGGCCCAAGTGGGGTGGGGATGGGAGCTCGCTTAGTTGGTAATGTGCTTGCTATACAAGCTTGAAGAATGAAGGTCAGATCTCTAGGAGGACCAGTCTGGGCTATATTTTAAGACCCTGTCTCAAGCAAGAAAAAAAAAAAAAAGAAAGAAAGATAAATCAGCTATTATATGGTTAACATAAGTACATCTTGTTTTATGTAAATTATATGTTGATAAAGCTGATTCTGTGAGAGAGCCCTTTCCTGTCTTAATATGAATGTAGCAGCTCTCATCCAGATAAAGAGATCAACCATTCACACAAACAAAACAAGGCAGAAATGGCTGACAATTAGATTTGCAACTTTTTAAAGCCAAATTCTCTGGCCTGTGGATAAAGCAGGGGAGGAGGAGGAAGGGAGCAGGTAGGAGGGAGAAAGCAAGTGTGCCTGAAGGCGGGATATGGGAAAGGGCTTAGAGGGGCCTCTGCCCTCCAGTGGGACCTGACCATGGCCTTGAGCTGGGCATGGTGCTGGCGGAGAGATGTCAAAGTAGGGTGCAAGGGAAGGACTTGTGTTCTTAGCACACATCTGTGAATAGGTGTGTACCCATGGCTCCTGACTCTCACAGGTGTGATAGGACAGTTCCCATGTACCAGGTCTCAGATTTCCTTACCCTAATACATTCCTGAAAACTCACATTCAAGTTCAAATTTTCTAACTCCCAGGCTGGTGCACATCTTCCACTAGGTACCACAGAGCTTTTGGAGGACTCCAGTTCAATTGCCAACTCATTCACTCCCTCATCAGACACGTGGCCTGGAGGCCATGGGAGCAATGAGGCCATCTCATGGTGGTTATGGAGACTGGTGGAGAGGTTGGGAGGTTCTGTGCTCTGTTCCAGTGCATTCTCAGAGCTCCTCTCGTGATTCATGAATTGAATTCACCCCCACCTTTACTCACACTCCAAAATTAGCAGAGGGTGTATCAGGCAAGGTAATTCATTTCTCCACGGTCATTCATGTGCTCAGCGCATCTCTTCCTGTGCTATCCTGGGTACCCACACTTTCTTCTGCCTACTGCCTTTTGGCCAACTCTAGAACCCATAGTCAGGGTCTTGTGGCAGCAGGGGGTCCAAACCTGTGCAAGCTGGCAGGGGTTGGGGACACAGAGCTTGGCTTAGTTCACTCTGTCAGTGGCTCTAACAGTTCTGTGCTTGGTCCCCAGGAGCCAGACTCAATCCCATCTCCCCTAGGAAGCTCCAGTAATTGGCTCAATTAATTGACTCAATTAGTACCTTCTGGGTGAGTGCATCTGCCCCCATCCTGCCTGGCCCTCACATCTTCTGTTGTGTATCAGGTCAGACCAGAGCAGGAGAGGAAACAGGGCCCTGCTGGGCTAGGAAGCCAAGCTCATAGGAAGAGGAGGTCTTGACTACTGTTTTGGAGGAGCAATTATCCAACACCACCTGTCGCTTGTTACCCTACCCTGACACTTCTTTCCCTGTACCTTCATCTGGTTCAGACCCACCATAAGAGGGTCCCCTCCCACCCCTGC